>WWET01002755.1:104188-120883 GCA_011038615.1 Limnodynastes dumerilii | reverse complement strand
TGGAGGCCACACACACTACTGAGCCTCATTTTGACTTGTTTTAAGGACATTACATCAAAGTTGGATCAGCCTGTAGTGTGTTTTTCCACTTTAATTTTGAGGGTGACTCCAAATCCAGACCTTCATGGGTTAATAAATTTGATTTCCATTGATAATTTTTGTGTGATTTTGTTGTCAGCACATTCAACTATGTAAAGTATTTAAACAAGTATTTAACAATATTTCATTCATTCAGATCTAGGATGTGTTATTTTAGTGTTCCCTTTTTTATTTTTTTGAGCAGTGTATTAGATTAGGCTTTTGGCTTCCCTTGACATCTCCAAGCATTCTTATTGGTAAATAGAAAACTTTTTAAAATCATATTCAGCATCTTAAGGATTTTGGGCACAATTATCTCCATTACCTGGATGATAGTCAAAGAAGCCATTTAAATTAAGCATTTCGAACCCAACAATGTACAGTTTGTACAAACTACTCCAAGAAGCATGCAAAATGTACTCCTAAACAAATATAATAAAAACACTTTCTTTAAAAAAAATAAAAAAAAAAAAGAAAAGGAAAGGAAAGAATAAAAAAAGACAACCTCTTCCTCCAAAATATCTTTCCATTTTCTTCTAGAGCTAATGTAGCACAAATGTAAAATAAAACCCAGGCCTGGAAATAACAAGAAATATGTATATTTTTTTGCCCTATTTTGCGTTACTTCACAGTGTGACAACCCAGATAAGAGGCACATGCAAGTGCAATCTAGGAATATGACACAATGCAAAAGAAGGCCAAGTGATGGTGTTCTGACATTGAAAAATGTACAGAATGGGAGAATGTATGCTATTACTCCCTATGGTCAGAAAAAACTCTGCCCAGCCACTGTTTATGTAATTATAAGGATGATGATAATGCAATGGAAGCAGGACTGACGTACTACAAAGTGCATATGTTTAGCATATATCTATTGTTAACCACAAAATGAAGCAAAGCTCAGAATCAGGCCAACCATTCTTGAGCTACCAAGCAGTGGGATCCCTTACACAGGAAAGTCAATAATAACTTTCCCAGACTATGCTTTTACAATTGGATGGCTAGTTAAATAATGACCAGAGGGCTTTACACTTCAATTACAGTTCCCAATGATGGCAGTGCAATTTATGTTACAACTCTACAGAAATAAATGAGTGCATTGTTTGCCAAAAATTCAAGTTTCTGGGTTTAAGAGCTAAGAGGGTAATGAAGTTACCTTTGAAAATGGGCAGGGGTGGATAGAGATGGGGAGATTGCTAGGGGTTATAGAAAATGACATTTTCTCTATGCTGCATGCACTGAAAATAAGAATCTTAATGGGCAGGGTTGAGGGATGGCACTCTAGCTACCCACACACTAGGCTGCCAATGTGAAGAGCTATGTATTTATCCAATCTATAAGAAGTCTCTGAATAATGGGTTCTCCTTTCTGGAGACACGAATGTTGCATCCATACTAACCTTATCATCCATACACAGAATGCATTACCTGACAACACTAAGGTCAAGATTTTCTGGAGGTAGAGATGTTAGAGCAAGCTGTGGAAACATTAAAGACACAATAAATCAAGTCCTTTCTCTGGTAATTTTAAACTCCTGGGGCCAGATTTACTATGCTGTGGGAAAGGAAAAGTGGAGATGTTGCCCATAGCAACCAATCAGATTCTAGCTCTCACTTTCCTATTAATTACTAGAAAATGTCAGCTAGAATCTGATTGCTTGCTGTGGGCAACATCTCTACTTTTCCTTTCCCACAGCTTTGTAAATCTTAATAAATCTGGCCCCTGATCTTTATTTGTGGCTTTAACAGTGTAAACATGACTTAATAGTGTTTGGATATTGTATGGGAAACAGTTTTTGAAAATCTTGAATGTATGGTATATACAAATTTACATACATGCACCTATACATCTATCTTTGGAATTTTCTTATCAATAATCCTGTAATATCTTATAATTGTAATTCCTTACGACTGAAAAAGGGAAAAAAGGTTCCAAACCCCATCCACTAAATGGATGTTAAGTTTTGGTATGTCATTTTTTCAGATATGTAATGTGTGTGTAAAAAATGTGCAGTAGTTCCTGATGCTTTTATCAAACAGTCTTTATATAATATGACATGGCTTAAACAAGGGAAGCTGTAGTATGAGGTATGTCCTCACTACTGACTTTATAGCCAGTGCTCGAGTAATGATCTGTATAACTACAAAACTGTCCTGCTCTGTAATCATTTTCAGCGTTAATTCTATGTAATATTAATGTAGTTTAGTGAACAAGTATTTCATTTGGACAGAACACCTTGTTCTATATAGAACAGAAAAAATGTGTTATAACCAGAACTAGAAATAAAAGTTTGAACCTTATTGGTTGCTATGGCTACAGGACATATTTTTATTGTGTTCCCGATTTTATAAATGTCTCCCATTATATATTTACTATATAATCATCTTTAAGTTGAAGTAATAAACACATACCAGTTGTACAGAGAATGAGGCATTACACTGATTGGCTGTATCTTTTTAAAGATTGGCACAGATGACCATGAGTTGGGAACACTGACTGGCAAGCCTGCTTGCAGTGATGCTCCAGCATGGTGAAAAGATTGGCAGTATAACATGTAATACAAGTAATCTCTGTTTGTCACAAAGTTATGTTGCAAATGAGAAGTATGTAGATATTGCTGGTTGTGTTGTCATATGTTATGTAAACCTTAACAATAAACTTCTACAAGCAATTACTGCAAGTGATTTAAACTGCTGTATAAATAATAAACATGTACAAAGCATAAAAACACAGGACCGTGTTCACAGATCAGAATGAGTTAGGTACGGCAGTATCCACAGCCAAACTCATCTGACCTGCCTCCCCCCCTTAACTAACTTCGTATTTTCCTTCTTAAGAAGGAAAATATGCATGGAGATCCCTTCCCCACTTCCTCCCCAGCTCATTTAAATCCCTTCCCCCACCCACTCTTCTTAAAAAGGACAGAGGCTGCTGTGGCACGCCCCTTTCTTCCTAAATTTCCAAATGCGGTCTTTAAAGACCACACTTACTCAATCTAGGTACCTAAATGGTGCATAGATTGCATAAATGACCTACTAATGCATAGTAGGTCATTTCTTAAAAGACCATTCTTAAGAAGCAACAGCGTTCTTAAGCTTGAATATGGTCCAGAGTGAGCACAGTACAGGCAATAATTTACTAAATCCAGGAAGTAGGTGGTGATACAGGCAATGCCCTAGTGAATCATTAGATGAATGGGCAATCCCCCGGTTGTCATTAAAGCCATATTGCTGATGGGTCTCTTTTTTGAAAGAAAATGGCACAAAAGGGCAGATAGATTGGCAGTAGAGCTCTTTGACATTCACAATTTTTTTTTTTTTTAAAGTAGTCAAATGTCATTGCTGGCACAATCTGCCTGAAATAATAAATCTCTATAGACCAAGGATTTCAGTATAAAAATACACTGAAGAACACACTGCTAAGCATTCAACTAGAAGTTATGAATTTGATGGTTAAGCCAAGACTTTGAAAACATGCTTTAGCAAAACCCTCTTCACTTTCACTAAATCCAATCAGTGCTCCCTGCATTAGGGCCTACACTACGTGATATATTGTAAGACCATTGTTAGTAAAAGGTTAGTGTCCTGAAAGCATTTGATGTGTAGGTGTGTAATATTTGGCATCATTAATACATATGCAATTGAATCCTTTTTTGCAATAAACAATACAAGCACCTTCTCTGGATAGGTCTCCATGAGACCTCTGGAAGTGTGAACCCACTACTAAGTAATCATTAACGTTTAACAACTTAACAACTCAAGGCAGGACAAGGTCTTTAGCGCATGCAGCAACATAAGGTGTTCTCTCAGCAAGTAGCATGCAGTTTAGTTTACACTTGGTGTGTTCACACGAGATTTCTGGCCAGATTCTCTCAGGAAAGAACCTCGTCCTCTCCCAACTCTGGCAAGTCGTTCTCTCTCAGACTTTCATCACTTCCTTGAATCCTGCAAATTGAACACAAAGCTGTAAGAATCCTAAAGAAAATGCTTACATGAATCACATAATTCCATAATAAATCAGCAGTATTAGTATCCCACAAAAAGTGCTAGAATAAAATTAGCAGCAGAGGAGACAATGTGAGAGAAGTTATAGATGTGGCATGACAGATTGCAGAAAACTGTATTAGGATCAGTAAGCATTAATAAGTGGAAATAGATGTATTTTTGCAATAAGTTCGTGCATAGTTACAGAACATATTCATATACTGTAAACACTGTGATATAAACATCCTTGTTAGTGAAATTTACAATCTGAACTAGAGTCCTATTTCTGTACCTTCATGAATTATTCTGGCGCCTGAAACAAGTGTTCAGCACTGACCCGCAGTCTCACGTCACATCAACATCATTTATTTTGGTTAAGATCATTGGGTCTGATCCAGACGTAGTGACAGCTAATTTACACATGCTGCATGCATAAATCTGGCTGTGGGAATGACCTGCGCATGTGTAACTCTGATTGTACGTAACTCAGTATGATAGGGCGTGTTATCCCTGTGCAAGCCAAAAATATGCATTGTGGGTGGGAGGAGGCATATAAATTGTACAGTATGGGCTGAGTTACATATGACAAGGCGATACGTACGACCAGAGAAACACAAGAAAAAGTTAAGGTAGGATAGGGAGTAGATAGGGAGTGCATTATATTTAGTAGTGCGTAACTCGTGTACACCTGCGTACATAAAACGACCATAAGTCTGGATCAGGCCCATTGTTCCCATAACAGAATGTGACATGTAGAACAGACATAATAGCAGCATGTTCTTTATATAACTGATAAGGATTCATGATAGATCTGAAAATATGTTCTACTACAATATTTTGTTAAACGCTTAAAAACCTCTGTACATCGTATATATGTCCTATCTTTTAGTCACAGCAGCCTCACCCTCCTGGCAGCCAGTTTAAGAGCAGAACCAATTAAATAGACAGGAACATCTTTTCCTGCAGCGCTCCATTCAGCAATAACTGGAAAGTGATTGCATTATATTTTATTGAACCAGGCAGTACATACTGATCCCTAAGCAACTCTGTCACAGGTAATGGTCTCTGTCAGGTTCTTTGCTATCTGATGGCGGAGAAAAGTTCATAACGATAGCAGCTCGTTAGGGTTATAGCTTTTTTAGGTTACAGCTGTAACCTGCCCTGGGTAATATGTGTATGTGAGTACCATGCAAAGCTATGTTAGGTGAAGAGCAGAAAATATTAGGAAGACTGACACTTCTCAATCATTACCTTTTTCTGGAATATCACCTGACTTTTTTTTCTAGAATTGAAAAGAAAAGGGTTTTGAGGGATGAAAGAAATCTGGGGCTGAACATTGTGGTTCATGGTTAGAAAACAAAGCACATGGCTGATTTTCTCCTAAAAATCACTTTATTAGGCAATATTGGTGAAGGAAACCAGCACTGTCTCTGACTGAGTGGAATCACAGTGGATGAACCCATGTTGTGCACGCCCCATGTAGAGTGCGCAGTCTAACCAGAGCCTGGTGTTCACTGGGGCCCCTAATGGTGGGGCAAGGCTGGGTCACAGGTCATGGCCCCCGATGACTGATCCTATGCGTGCGGGTAAGAATACTAAACAAATGCAAGGCAGCAGAAATACCAATGACTAAAGAACAACGCCCAAAACAGTGTAACCAACAGGGGCCGAACACTCACACAATCACTCACACAAACAGTAAGTAATTAGAACCGGAGGCAAGGTACAAGGAAGGATGGGTACACAGGGGAACACGGAACAAAAAGGCAAGTGCACTCAACAGAGAGGCAGATCAAGAACAAGGAATAGAAGAGAGAGAGAGCAAAATGCCAGCAAGAATGCTATAATCGGCAAGAAGCTACAGCTGCCGTCTAATATAGAGGCTGCTGCCAAGTTGGCTGCAGTTGACGCGCACCCTGCCCGACAATGATCTGCGTCCTAGCTGCTAGGCAACCCAGGCCGTGCAGCGCAAGATGGCAGCCCTCTGGACCCGCCAGAGGAAGACAGGGAAGCTGGAGGAGACCAGCGGAGAAGGTAAGAGTTACATGCTGACGCGTGTAACAACAGTACCATTCGTATAGAAAAAAAAAGAAAAACCGTGCTGGTTTTGAGAAAACCCATGAGCCCCCTGAACCCAGTGGTATGATCGTAATCACATTTTATAGTTTGTGGTTAATGACATTGGGCCAGATCCTGACCCCTGCATGCTTTACGTACGTGCAGAGGTCCTTAGTTACGCAGCCGTAGCGAGGAGTGCACGCCCCCTTCACTCCCCGCTGTCGGTAGTAAATCTGGACGTGTCCAGATTGCTACCTTAACTTTTAACGACTAGGTCTGTGGCCATACAGCTGCAGATCTAGTCGTAATGGGGCTTCTCTGCTCCCGACCACTTTTTTAAATGGTTATCCCCTCCTGTATGGCAGGGATACAGCCCCTTCTGCATACTTACATACGTCAGTAGGTATGTAATCGGAATATCTGGCGTGCGCATGCGCAGATGTTCTCAGACCGGGGACTTACGCAAATGAAAGTCAGGATCTGGCCCATTGTGTGGTAATTATAAATGCATAGTAGTCATGATTTTATACTGCTTCTTGAGAATATACAGCAGATATGTGTATTTAGGCAAGGTACATGGTGGATTAATAAGGATATGTAGTATTGTTATCAAACAGAATGGTCCCAGAGAACAGACAAAAGAAGAAAATCTCACACGTCATGTTATTGGAATGTCCAGAACATTAGACCTATGGTAGAGTGACTTGTATAACTGTAACTAACGGTGAAGTCATTAACTTCCTGTATCCATGTGTATAAATTGTCCAGCTCTGCCTGTTGGATGGTAGAGTATACTCGCTTGAAGCTTGTGTGCTTGTGCTTGTTGCATGTGGGCATCTCATCTTTGTGAATAATCTCTTTTGTGTTTTGGAACCTTACCATTTGTATTTGTCTTTAACAACAAATTAGATTTAACAACCAATGAAATATTTTAAATAAGGGATTATGCTACAATTATCAATCCTTTGGCCTTTGAGCAATGGCTACTCTTAGTCAATGTCTTAGTTACACTACAACTATCCCTAGGCACAGTTTTCTGCACATTTATTTTTATTATTCTATGGTGTAATGAAAACTTTGACAGTATCTGCTATTATTATGAATCGTATCTTTCATCTTAGATATTGGATTTTGGTGATTATTTAATGCCTTTGCAATAGCTGCAAAATGGTATGTCCTCTGTGCTCTTTGCATGAAACATAATAATAATGATAAATCATAATAACATTTCCAAAATATTAGCACTTACGTTTGTAGATTTCCAGGAGAGGACAACGACCGTTCCTCCTTTCTGCTTCCCTCAAATGGATTTCCAAAGGAGCGCTTCCGAAGCATAGTTTTCACCAGTATCTAAGATGGAGTAATAGCCACATATTAATATAACAAGGTATGCAGTCCGATGCATGTCATCTCTGAGTGAAGTTTCTTAGACATGAATCAGATAAATATGTCATCCTTTGTACACACAATGGTTTATCTCCCACCTCTCACTAAGCACAACAGACAGGCACTGGTGCACCCACTTGTTTGTAACATTGCCTGGCCACTGAAGATAATCAGGTTCTGTGGTAGTGATCCAAACATTATCATGCTGCAAGGACTATCTGTAAACTGCTGAGAGAAAGGCTCCCAGCAGCATGATACACATGACATCAGTAGTCCCAAAAACTGCAGACAGTGAATGCTGAGGAGAGGACACAAATCAAAAGGTAAGTTAAAGATAGGGGAAGAGCTTTATTATTATGTAGAGCCCAGCTCTGGCACAATAAAGGAGGAATAAAGAACTTTGTTTCTCCTCGCATTCAAATTATCCCCAATAATAGGCCTTTATAATCACCCCGAATAAAGGATGATATTAAGCAAAATGTAAAAATATAAAAAGTATAAATTTCTGCTGCACTTATATGTCAACAGAAAAAAAAGACAGAAAAAAAAGAAACATTTGCATAATAGGTCTGACAAATATTAAATTGTAGTTACTTGCTGGCACATGGAACACCTTTCACAGAATTAAAATACAAACACAATAAAACCAATAAGTTTTTCCATATAAGAAAATTCTATAGTTGACATTTACACTTTATTGTTAACAAGATAACCTCTTAAGAGCTAGCATTGTCTATCTTAAGAATGACTAAGGATTTTAACATATATACATTTAAATCCCTACTACAATATTATGGAAAGCTCTAAAGCTCCCATAAAAAGTACAAATCTTGTGATAGGAAATAACTGCAAGCGCATGTAGTGGGGTTTTCCCCCAATATTTTATTTTGGCTAAAGATAAAAATGTTGTACATTAAAAGGGATCAGGTTTTATGCCATGAATGTAAGTGAGAGACAACACAATTTAGAACTTGCAATTTATTCACCTAGCTCAACAGAGGGCCTTAATTTTAACTGTACACAAACCAGTAGTAAAACCTGTTCTAACACTGACCAAGTAGAGTAAGGAAAGGTACAAAAAAAGTTACATCCTTTGTTCAGTTGAAATAATTTACTGATTTACACCTGCTGGCCCAAGGTGTAAGTACAATGTATGACATTTTAGTGACATTTTAAGTTGTCACACAAATGTAGAGGTGTTGGAGTAATTGGCGATTACCAACAAAAAGCAAATTGGTAGGTTGCAGCATTTACCATATGCTTAATAAGGCTGAAATGGGAAATCTCAACTTACAAGATTAGCTGTTTTATTGGGAAGTGCAAAATATTTACTGTATGCTTGTCCCAGATAATGGGTGGGGCTAAGTAAATCACAATTCTTTTGTGATTTTGTGTGGATGAGGCATATAAATTTCAATTCTGCCATATACTTAAAATAGCATGCACTCTGAACTTCCAATTTAAACTTCTGTGTGTGGAAAAGTGCATTTTAAGTGAACCTTGACCAATTAGTAATTTCAATCTGTGGCTTAGGAAGTGGTGTCACGAGAAAGGATTTGGGTTCATAAAACATAGCCATGCCACCTGACAAAACAGCAACCTGTAAAAAAGGGATGGCTTGCACGCATCTTCTGTGGAAACAGATATTCTAATTGAGCAGTTTGGATGCTTTATTAGAAACCGTTTAAACTAGGAGAGGGGAGGGGGGTGATACAAATGGCCAGTCAATAATAACAGATAGCATAGCCACAGCAACTAAGGGAAAAGAGAACAGAAATATAACTAACTAACAAAAATAATAAACAAAAGAATAGGAGATTCATAATGCAACCTCTCAGAGCAATGTGTGCAAATGCTAGGAGCTTAGGAAATAAAATCCCTGAACTAATTGCAATAATGTCAAGGGATAATCTGGATATTGTGGGAATCACACAATGAAAATCATAAATGGGACCTAGCTATACCAGGACATAAGTTATTTATTAAGGATTGAGTTGGAAAAATTGGAGGAGGCATATTAATATATGTGAAGGAAGGGTTAAATTCAACTTTAATAGGGAGTATTAGATAAAAAACCGAGGCACCTTGGGTAACCATAAAAACCAAGGGGGTTATTCTTCATTCTGGAGTGATATATAGGCTACCAGAACAAGATGAGGAAATGGACAATGTCTTATTGAAAGACATTGCTAAAATTACATTAAAAGGGGAGGTAATAATCTACCTGATGTAAACTGAGGTGAGTCTTCAGCAAGCTCCACTAGAAGTGGGGACATTTTAAATTCATTGCAGGCTCAGGTTCCTCAGCAACTGGAGAGAGAGCCCACTCGCAAATAGGTAATCTTAGATTTGGTTAAATAAAACAACTGGGCAGACTGGATGGGCCATGTGGCTCTTAACTGCTGTCACTTTCTATGTTTTTATAACTTATCAAATACACAAAAGTGGCACATAATCAGCCATCTGTGTTTGTAAAGGTTTAAATAACATAGTGGATGTCTTAAAGCATATAGCATTTATTGTCCACAAACTAGATATGGACGGGGTAAGTAAGCTATTGTGGGCACTGCAGCAAAATATTTGGAAAGGTCCGCATGTACCACCAAGTACTGTATATAAGGGCTAAATGGCTAGGCATTTAACAAAGGGACAGCACACTAAGGAATGAAACATACTTTTACAAAGGCAGATAACTGTTATGCAGATAACAGAAGTGTTAAGACCACACTGGAGTTCTGCAGTTTTCCTCCAGAGTAACTGAAGCTTGCTGTTACACACTGCAATATGGCGGCAGCATGTATTATTATAATTGTACTGTTGCAGGGTACTCCGGACCATGTTTTCCCTGCAGCATTGCTTTTAGCTAAGGATCCTAGCTCATTACCTTGCAGCTGGGATGCCTTAACTGAGGATTTGGCTGTATGCATTAAGCAGCAAATGGGGATGTGGCTCTCCCCTCAAAAAAATTGCTGTCAGCCTCCCTGTTGGTCATAGTTTATAGTTCTCTAGTGTTCCTATCTGTGCTCACGTTTTGTGCTCATTCTGATCCAGCGTTCCATTTGGTTTGTCCACTTGCTGTGTTCTTTACTTCTCCTGTGATTTTGAGTGCCCTGGTCCCTGGATTCCCCCTGGATTCTTGTCAGTCTACCCTGCTTCCCTGTGTTTCTCTCTGGGAGTGAGTTTTGCTGTATGCAGTGTGATTGCCCCTTTCTGTCATTATCCCGTTGTGGATAACTGTCTTGTGTATTCAGCAGACCTGTGCTTTACCATCTGCACTGCTCTGTTTATTATGCTACTCCATCTGCACTCCAGTCCTGTACTGGTTATTCCTGTGCCACTCCATCTGCATTACTCGGTTACTGTGTTACTCCATTTACACTCCAGGCCTGTACTGGTTATTACCTGTGCTATACCATCTGCACCTCTCTGTTCTTTGTGTAGTGTTTGTTTACACTCCAGTCCTGTACTGGTTATTATTTGTGTTATACCATCTGCACCAATCTGCTATTAGTGTAATCTCTGTTTGCACTCCTGTCCTGTATTGGTACTACCTGTGCTACCTATCTGCTCTGTAGGCTTTTGTGTCTACTCCTTCTGCTCTCCCGTCCACTACTGGTCAATTATTCCTTTCTGTTCCTGGCATATGTCGCTTCTGTCCTCCACTCCTGCTCTGGTATCTGCTGTACCTGGTTCTTGGCCAACTTTCTGTTACGTCTGTGTACTTACCTACCTGTAGTTCGAATTAGGGGCTTTGGAAAATACACCTGGCAGTTAGACTCCACACCCTGGCGTAGTACCTGCCATGACGTAGCGTTCCATGGCACAGATCTGCCATGAGACCGCACAAATCTTGCACTGCTTTGTAAGTCTACTTGACACAATCCTTAACTTCTATGGCAATTTATGTTTTAGTAGTTAATAGATCTGTAGTCCTAAGAAATTAAATAATCCCCACAAAGTCTAGGTTCCCTGGACATACACCTGTCAATATGCCAAATATTTGTAGACAATCCTTTGGCATACATAAAATGATGAGAATATCTTAGCAAATAATGAGTCTTTCAGTCAGTTCTGAAGTTATGATCTAACCTAGACTTTATTATCATTCAAATAAATCTGTCAGCTAATATTTACATTTATTACCACCTTCTTTACCTTAGTGTAAAAAAACAAATATATGCACTAGCATTATGGCTATCATATTTATCTTGCCTGTATCACAGCTGTACTCCCAGACCGTGCTGGGTGCTCTGTTCTTACACATCAGCTGCGGCATGTTGCTCTGCTTGACTCCGCCCCCTCTGTGATCCGGTAATGTTGAAAACAAGGGCCATGTATACTAGGCCTCGCCTTTTTTTTTTTAATCTGACTTATTTCCTCACCCCTGTCTGTATTGGTGTCTATGGTGATCTGTTTCAGTCCTGTCCCCTGTATACTGTCTATTTGTGTTATGTCCAGTCCTGCAGTGATATCTGACAGCCAAACCCTCCTGGGTACTCTAAGAGCTGCAATCTGCTGGGTGCCTGCCACATATCCTCTGCCCACTATCATGGGCTCTAATGAAGACTAGACCCCAGTTAAACTCTACACCCTCTACACTCTACACAAAACTATAGGAAGTTGTTACCCTTCGCTGACAACTACTATTTTGAGTACTCTGTTACATGATACAGAAAACAAGTTATTATACTGTTTTTGTTTTGAATTATTCTGTTCCTCTGTTTCACACTGCCATTGAGTAAAGGCTGATAAGAAAGGATATCATCAATTAAAATTCCATGCATTAATAACAGATTAATATGTCTGAACTGACCACTGTCGCCAAGCTTGGAATGTGCTTCACTGAATTCTCCACTTCTTCTTCGGTCACTTCTATCAAGGTGCAGTTCTCATCCTCACTTGGTAGAGGCTCAACACCATTTTTAGTGACCCATGGATGCAGCTAAAAACCAAATAAATAAGTAAATAAAAGAAAGTTTAAAAATCTAAGCACTTTAATATTTAAGACTTCAAAAACGCTATATTACACCCCAACCAACAAAATTCTACAAGTTTACATTTTTACCAAAAGGCAAATTACACTATTTAGAAATAAATCTCCATCCCTTAGTGACAATGCTGTACTTTGCCTAAAAAGTGGTGTTCAAATTCAAATATTTTCCTACTTGAAGCAGTGGTCAAAGACCACACAGAAAGGTAAATGTCCTACTACAGACAGTTATTCATCTGATACTCTTTGTCATGCCTTACTGTATGTGGACTGTGCTAAATGCTTACCTTTATGTCAGGAACAGACGTTCTAGTTTCTGGGTTCTTGTCCAGCATCTTCAGAATTAGATCTTTTAGGTCCTCTGATATTTCTGGCCTGTATATGCAGAAATGGAATATAAATTTAAATCTTACACACTTTGGACCTGATCCAGACCTACACATCCCGGCGGTAATACGCCGGGCGTAAGATCGTCTGAAAAACCGATCTGCGCATGCGCCGGCCAGATGTTCGGACCGGGATCGGGCGTCCGTAGTATCACCGTAGTAACGGCTGAGGGGGCGTCCCTCGCCATTACTACGCTCAAGTTAGTGTAGGTGGGCGGGGGAGGTAGTTTAATGAGGGAGAGAGGGAGAGGTTTTCGGTGATACGCTTCTGTGCGAGTGTATTTTCACTCACTTAGGCCGGCTGAAGTTAGGGTAGCCTTCAGCCGACGTAGGCAAGGGAAAATACGCTCGCACAGGGGGGGAGTGTCGGAGGAGAGTGCACGCCGATACGCTGTGCTTTACTAAGCACAGCACATCGGTGTAGGTCTGTATCAGGCCCTTTATTTGTACCTACTACTTCCACATTCACTTATAACATGCTAGATGTATAGAACTTACTGGTCTGGCAACTCCAATGGCTGATTCTTTATTTTGCCATGAAGTGACAAAATCCTCTCATCCATAAAAGGACACTAAAATATAAAGAATATTTATGAGCAAAATAATAGAACAAGAACACAATACAGAAAACACAAGACTACATAGCCATGCATTTTATGTGCTGTCCTTTAATCTATTTAGATAGATAGATTTTTAATACTATTTAATAATTTTTTAGCACTGCACATAACTAGAAAACAGATACGTGCAAAATGAGTGCAACGATTTGTACACAATCTAGGCACATGTCATCTAATGTTCAAAAAGCAATACTGGCAGTTTTACATGCAATGTTCAGTTGAAAAATAAGCAGCTGTGCCCGTTTAGGACATGTTGACCAGCATCTGCATGACATTGGTACAAGTACGTATGTACACATTAGAAATGCTAACTCATCATCACATGCAAATTTTATATACCAATTTTATGTTTTTAAATTAAGTTTGTTATAGATTTTTAAATAGTCCAAAAAAGCTAAATCCCGTCCTAGAATATACGCCTACAGATGTGAGCGTGTCTACATTTAACAGAAAAAACATGCACAAATCCACATGAGGCCATGTCTGTCTGCCTGGTGTCAGATGAGAGAAGGCTTATAAGTTCCTCCACAGTGGAATGATGGTGAGTGGTTCTCAATATAGAATCTGCAAAACCCAGTAACCATAGGAGAATATAAAAAGGGTACCAATAATGGGCCAGATCCAGAACAACGCTTCGGAGCGAATTTACGCGTGGCGTAGACGTAAAATCGCGTTTTTGTAAGTACTGCACATGCGCACCATAGAAAATACGCTTAGTAGCGTAGCGTAATTGTGAACGTATGGGCCATTCACGTATGTGTCACTACTTACGTGTATGGGCCATTCACGTATGTGTCACGTAAATACTTACGTGTGGGCGTGCCAAATTTACGTTTGGCCAAATTACGTCTAAAATACGTTATGTAGGCGGGGGTTTGTATTTAAAGTGTACAGTATGGGCGTGCTTAGCTGCGTAAATACGTGTTACCCATACGTACGTGAGCGGATCACATCGGTTACGTTGCCAAAAGTTAAGGTAGGACCAAGATATCTTGGTCAAAATACGTACATTCAAGGGGTGTGACAAGGGGAGTGTATAGAAGGTACACATGCGTAAATACGCTACGCGAGGAAACGTATTGCAAACGTAGTTCTGGATCTACCCCAATATGTGTAGAACTAAAAGTTCAAAATAATTTATCACCCCTCCATTATATTAAGTGATACTGACATGTCTAAATATTTAGCCTTTTATGTTGATGTTAATTTTATAATGTGAGATACATTCTTTATGGTTAAATGTATGCTCTGCAATAAAGCCACTTCTATTTCTTATTTTTTGGTTATTGATATTATTTAAATGATGTTTTTAGAAAAAATTCATTCTTAAATTTTTCAAAGCCTAATCACGCACGGCCGATTCACCGCTAATGAAGTCACGTATCTAAGTTTAGGCAGGAAAGACTTATGTTCTTATGCTGCACTCCCGACACAGGGGGAATGGTTAACTGGCTTCTTTCTTTTCTCTGAATTGATATTGCAGATTTTTTTGCGCGTGTATATTTAGGTAAGTTCGCAATTTTACTCTTAAGTGTGAATACGGTCCTTAATCTTTTATAATGTGTATGACTAAACATACATAAATCTGTCTATATACTTTACAAAGGTCTGGGAATAATTATGGTTATATTTAAAAGGGTGATTTTCATTTGTTTGCCTTTATCTGGTGTATATGACATATATATATCCCTTCCACACACTATGACCCATACATCAGGTATGTCTGTTTATGACAGATAATGATTGAATAAATATGAGTTGATGTCTCCCCTGTACAATGCCATAACTATCATCCCACAGGAAGCATAAAACATGAATGCTTGAGGAGAAAAGATATTTTGTTATAAAATCCCATTTACTTCATTATTTTTTATTGTTTATATGGGAATGTGTTTGTAATATAGTTTAATATCCTATACTTTTTCCACTCATCTGTGTAAAGTTTCAAATTATAATAGTCCTCTACTGTATTTCAAAGCAATAAAGTTTGGCAATCAGATTTTATATCTTTGCCAGTATTGATTTGTTTTGTGCCTTTCATGTCTTGTAAAGCAATTTTGTATTGCTGTTGCATAAAAAAGACTTGTAAAATAAGTCTCTATTTTCTAAGCTTCGTGTGAATAAAGTATTTATTAATATAAAAAATATTATGTCCTTTTGATGAATGTATGACAATTAAACAATTCCACCGACACACAGAAAATACTCAAACAAATACATAATAAGACATTCAAATAGTTAAACGTAGATAAATACCTGACCAAACACAAAACAGTACAGGGTGACTCCCATTGCCCAAACATCCAGAGCCTACAAAGAAAAGTTAGTAAAATAAAAATGATTTCAATGTGCTAACACTGTACACCTGCCACACAGGATTCACAATATCACAAGATTCTGTTTCCATAGTAACTTTCTTACACTTCCTACTCAGTATATATATGTGAGGCTTATCAGTAGATATTAAACACAGAAGGAGAAGATTGGGGTCAGTGAATGTGGGATGTGTGTGAATATAAACACACACAGTGTATTGACATAATATTCTACTGCAGATTTAAGTGTACATTTAATCATGTATGTATATATATATATATATATATATATACACACACAAAACAAGGCCTGGCACTCTAGCCATTACCCAGCAACTAACCATGATCTTCTCTCTTTAAAATAAAAGTCAGAGAATTAGTTACAAATATCTGAAGATACATGATAAGCCACCAGCCACTTACAAGGCTTCTCTATTTGGTGGTCCTAACTCTAAAAATCAGAGTCCCAACTATGGGTCATATATCATTTTCTAAATTGAGACGCCTCCTGACGAAGTTCGTGTGACGAAACGCGTTGGTCGGAGCTTGCTGTGCCCTGAGACCATTCCATACTCGCTCGCAGCTGCTGTGACTTGGTAATGTTCGGGGACCTGTGTCTGTGGACGCTGGGAACTTTTTGCCGCGATCGCATGCTGGGGTGATCCTGTAACAAGCGCTTTTGAATCAGACTAGCTGTTTGGTTCCATCATTTGGGGTACGCCTCTGTAATTGTACACTTGTCCATTTCTGTGTTAATGATTAAATAAAAGTTGTCTGCACTATGGAGCCCCCTTTCCTTTTCTTTCTCGTATATATATATATATATATATATATATATATAAAAATATATAAGTATGTGAGTGTGTGTGTGTGTGTATA
>WWET01002755.1:63951-83057 GCA_011038615.1 Limnodynastes dumerilii | reverse complement strand
CTCCAGCGTCCCTACGGCGCTGCTACGGATGATCCACGATCGGTCCGAGCGACGGCGGGCGTTATTCAGGATCAGGCCCATCCTGCCCACCTCTTTAACTTATGCCTCTCCTTTGGCTCCTCCATCTTTAAAAAATATAACCTTGACCCCACCTCACCCTTCAACTACTGAACCATCTCCCTTCTCCCCTTCGCCTCCAAGTGTTTGTTTACAACCATCTAATCAGCTACGTCACCGACAACCCCATCCTAGACCCCCTTCAGTCTGGATTCTGCCCCTCCACTCCACAGAAACTGCCCTGACTAAAGTCACAAAGTATCTCCTCTATGCCAAATTTAAGGGCCACTTCTCCCTTCTCATCCTCCTGGATCTATTGGCAGCCTTTGACACTGTTGATTACTCTCTCTGGCACTGTCCACTCCTGGTTCTCCTTCTATCTCTTGGACCATTCCTTCTCTGTCTCAACCACCAGCTCCTTCTCCCCTGCCCCTACTCTTCCTGTTGGTGTTCCATAGGGCTCAGTTCTTGGTCCCCTTTGCTTATCGCTCTACACCTCCTCTCTGGGTGACCTCATTAGCTCCTTTGGCTTTCACTACCACTTCTATGCCGATGACACTCAACTCTATCTCTCCTCCCCTGACTCCCCCCCCCCTCACTCATGTCCAAAGTGTCAGATTACCTCTCAGCCATCTCATGGATGTCCCAGCACTTTCTCAAGCAAAACTAAAATCATAGTCTCCCCCCCCTTCACGTATCCCCTCTACCTTCACTAAATCCATTACTATTAGCAAGTGCACCATCTACTCTTCCACCCAAGTCCACTGCCTGGGCGTCATCCTTGGCTCCTCACTTTCCTTCACCCCCCCACATCCACGCCCTCTCACTGTCCTGCCACTTTCAGCTCCACAACAGAGCTTGCATCAGACCCTTTTTAACCACAGATGCCACTAAAACGCTCATTCACTCTCTCGTTATCTCCCGTCTCGACTACTGCAACATTCTTCTCTCTGGCCTCCCTCTGGTCTGTCTCGCTCCCCTACAATCCATAAAACTCACTGCCTCCACCTCCCCTTTCTGTCTATCTCTACACTGGCTTCCTGCCCCATTCAGAATATTACAAGACTCTCTCCTCCTCCACTGCTCCCTACCTCTTCTCTCTTATCTCCATCTACACTACTGCCCATCCCCTCTGGTCTGCTGGTGACCACCACATCAACTATCAGACAATCCAACACCCTTCAAACGATCCCTCAAAAGCCAATTCTTCAGGCTAGCCTACCCTTCCTCCACCTAAGATTACCTGCCCTCCCTGTCCTTATCCCTGTGCCTCCTGTTTGTTCACTTCCTCCCACTTAGCATGGTATGAGCAGGCCCTCCTCCCTCCTCTCATTACTCCTTTACCTTGTCCTCATCACTTCCCACCTTTTCTCTCTACTATGTCTCTCCTTATTCACCTGCTCCTACACACAAATCATGCATCTTTATTATCTATACATATTGTTCTGCTATTTTAATACCGTATTTTTTTTTTTCATTGTATTTGTATTATATTGCTTATTTATTTGAATTTGTACCTTTTCTGTTAATTGTGTTGTTTAAGTAACCCTTGCCTTTGTACAGCGCTGAGGATACAGTGTGGCGCCTAATAAATAAACATTAATAATAATGATAATAATTTAGTCACTCAAACTAATTAGACAGAGATATTAGGGGCAGTAAAATGTGAAAAATGAAGTTAAAGTAAATGGCCATGGTAAAGATATTTTTATGCGTTGGTAGATAGTTAAGTTCTTCTGAAACAATTCATTACATCAGGACAGCTTTTTGATTAGGGCTTGCTTTATATCATACATTGTACAGTTTTCCATCTCTGCAGCCAAGTAAGTAGCCAATCTGCCTGAGCATTTCATGTATCTGCTTTCTTATAGTCATATGAGCATGGGCTGACACATCCTTAGCTATGGAGAATGTAACAACAAATCGTGATCTGAAATGTTTATGCAAGAGTATATGATCCCTAGCCAGGAAAACATTCTTGGGATATGAAATAGACTGAACATATATTAAAGCTTAAGGCTGTAGATAGAGAGTTTACTTGTACTGGATACAGTATGTGACTGGCTTTTTACATCTTATGTAAACATTTATATTAGTTATATACAGAGGATTGAATTCTGAATTAATAACCATCACGCACGCGTAAGTCCATGCGTACAATCCTATAGTCCGTACTTGCTAGGGGAAAACACTCCCCATGCAAGCACAAACCTTCTATGCTCTTACCGAAGGAAGGAAGGATAGTTGGAAGGATAGACGGAAGGATGGAAGAAAGGTAGGAAGGAAAGAAAAAAGGTAGGTAGGAAGGAAGAAAGGAAGGAAGGAAGAAAGGAAGGAAGGTAGGAAGGAAGGATAGATGGGAGGAAGGAAGGAAAGATAGATGGAAGGAAGGAAAGTAGGAAGGAAGGATAGATGGAAGGAAGGAAAGTAGGAAGGAAGGATAGATGGGAGGAAGGAAGGATAGAGGAAATGTATATATATTTACTAAGGCAAGCCTACTGTGTCCATTTGGAATTAACACCATAAGTTTTGTGAGCCAATCTGTGGCATATCCTAACGTGACTACAACTAATCAAGTGCGGCTCCACATCAGTGATTATTTTTATACAAATGTGGTTCAGAGAACACTCATTTATACAAAAGTGGGCTGGATGCCCTCAACACCGCTGAAACCATTGTCTTATAGTGATATCCTCTTGTAAGGCTTTAATAATTAGACGGGCATTATATATATACTTTTTTTTATCTAATTATTATCTTGCTGTTAAAAATCTCTGCCGGGTCAGTGGGATTTGTTACATTATACTGGATGATTATTGATATGTTGTTGTGGTTTTATAAATAACATTTTAATGTTTGTTGATATTTTATATGTGGAATAAAAACTACTTTTTAATTGTTACAAATGCTGGGATAGTGGTTGTTTATTTTTATTTAGTTACAATAGCGTTTGCCAATAGTGCCATTTGTGTTGTGTATTTCATAAATTATAATGTATTATACCTGAAAATGTGTACCTTACATGTTAACTATTAAATAGCCAGATTAATGTTTCCCAGGATCCCCAATAAAATGTTCTTATAGATGAAAATCTCTATTTAAGCCTTATGCAAGAATTGCATATGAATCCACCGCAATCCCCCCAAGCCATTTTATTATCATAGCCAATAACAACACAAGGAACACGAACAGGTAACCAATTACAATAAAATAATATTATATGGGCAAGTCCTAAATTTGGGGACTGTGAGAAGATATAATATTTCTGTAATACACACACCAGTATTCCATTAACTGGTGTTCATCAGATATTATAATACTTCCCTGAAGTGTAGGGAGGATCACATGGATCACAAGGGGAGAATATACAAATGTTATAAAGAGAGCACTCCGCTCATAATTAGACCTGATTCAGACACACAGAGTTTCTAAAGTCCGCACGCAATAGGCTAGTGCGCTCCCATGACACTCCCCTCTCATGTACGGACTGTAGTGGACTTCCGTGTCCATAATCCCCTAAATTACCTTCTATGTGCACATTGTTGTTGCATGCAGAATGCTCAGATGTATAGTCCATAATGTATAATTTAAATGCCTCCCTCAGCCCACACCGCATAAATTCCAATGAAGAGATGAATGTCATGCCACAACATACGAAAGGCTGAACGAATGGAAACCAGTTCTGTACATTCCGAGTTCTGTTGCACAACCTCTGCTGTGTGCATGTGAGGTTTGCTCTTAAAGCAACTTGCATAAATCAGCTATCTGGCCCCTAGTCACTAAGATGTAACAAGGTCAGCCAATATGACAGCTTTCTGCGATATAATAAAGACAATTCTAGTATCTCTTAACTAAGCCACAATTAAGGGTAAACTGAGCTGTATTTTGGACAAACAGATACAGGCCATTAAGTTAGGTTAAGTTTTAAGAAGTTAGGAGGTTGGACTGGCTGTAACATTTTGCTTTATCCTCACAAACCCAAGAGCAGACTAGTTTGTGGAGGCCAAATAAGAGAGAAGACTTAAAAGTAATTTGCACTCATTGCTATGATGACATAAATTTGGTTCCATATTTGTTGAAGGATCTCTGTTCTTTAGAATGTCACTTAACATAAGACACTTCTTGTTGTTATATATTATTCTATATATTCTGGTAGGCTTTAATGGTAGCAAAGTGGTTAAAATAAACACTTTCCTTTTATAAAGCAAAGTGAGGGGTATTTATGTCTGTATCAGAATGCATAGTGCTGTATTGCACTAGGGAATACATAGCTGTTATAAACCAGGCTAATCAGGCTTCACTTATTCAGACTTTGCATCAAGCTCATCCAGTTTGTACGTTTCCAAGGGAACTGATGCAGATTCTGCTGTAGTAGTCTCTAAAGCATTCATAATTAACCCCAAAAGCCTTCTAGTGCTGCAGGGAAAACATCTGCACTGCAGCCCCCACTCAAAGAGAGAGTGGGGGGAGAAAGAGAGAGAGAGGGGTGTTGGGAGGGAGACAGAGAGAGAGAGAGTGAGAGAGGTGTTGGGCATGGGTGCAAAGGCATTCCTTCACTAATATCATTGCTACTTATTGTCCTTTGTCACAATGGATCATCAAATGGTCTACTACTTAAAAATGTGTTGGTAAGGAATTTATGCCTGTGAGGACATATGTTTGTAGTACAGTATAAAAAAATAATGTGTGCAATTGAGAGGGAGAGAGAGAGAGAGGGAGGGGGAGAGAGAGAGAGAGAGAGAGAGAGGTAGAGGTGTTGGGCATGGGTGCAAAGGTATTCCTTCACTAATATCATTGCTACTTATTGTCCTTTGTCACAATGGATCATAAAATGGTCTATTACTTAAAAATGTGTTGATAAGGAATTTATGCCTGTGAGGACATATGTTTGGAGTACAGTATAAAAAAATAATGTGTGCAATTAGGGAAGTGTCAATCAATTAGACAAAGCACTTGCATATTTCTACTCATTAGTTCACGGCATTAATGTGTTTGTCATGTTGATTAATAAAGGAAGGAGTCTGGATCATTTTCTACTTTACAGAAGTTGGTTTTTTTCACAAAATATGTAATTACCTTCCCTAAATCTCCTCTAACTTCCCTGTAGTTTTTCAGAATTTTAAAGACCAACTATACTTTGAACACGTTTCCTGTTTTTACACCCTGTAAAACATATTTCTTACACGGAAGTCCAAGTTGTGGTTACAGATTACTTTGCTAGTTTCACAAGGTTTCTGATAAGATAAAACTACAGTCCAAATGCAATTGTTCCTAACGTTAGATACAGGACACACTAAATGTTTTGTAATTAAAAACATGAAATCTTTATTAACATTGTTCTTGTTTTGTTATTACACTTCTTCTTTTGCCACTGCTAAAGGATTTTGTGCTCGATGGCTACGTGGAAGAAGCCATTTTTTTTAATCTGAACTAATCTTCATAAGAATACAGATTATTAGAAGAATTTAGTGACAACACAAATACACAAAGTGTGTTAAACCTCAACTAAAAGACTGAACAGTTACTTTAATTCAGAAACCATCACTGTGTAACTTACATGTATAATTTAAGTCAAATTGTCTGCTGTAGTTATATAGTCTGTGGTGCTGTTAATGCCCTTGATTTACAGCAGAAGCACAGTTCTATAAAGTAAGCAATGGGTTCTACAAAAGGCAACAGCAATTCTACTCCCTCAGCAAACATCAGATGTCCCTGTATTGAATTGATTTACAGCATTATAAATGCATCTACCTGGCAGATAAAGGCTTCTAAGGAGAAATTGATAGCCTTCTACCACAGCCTCCACCTTCTCCTTTTATAGTTATTATTATTATTCCAAAATAGTGATGGGTTTTTGACCCTATTATTGTTGTGAAGCGACCTCACCACCTGTGTAAATACCCTGAGTATGGATAAAAGATTTCCTCAGTGTCCATTGTGCTGCATGAGTTACCCATTACCTTTTCCCTGATAACAGAATAAAAGCCCAATTCCATTGTTTTCAATTTACAAAAAAAATCTGTAACTATGAAAATGTATAAAATACTCATTATTAATTGTTAATTGTTATTAATTGTTAATAAATATTAATTGTTAATGTTTATATTTAATTCTATGTTTTTCTACAATACATAGTGAATGTAGTGGCATTTTACAGTGCACTAGACAGACCCATGTGGTAATAATGCTGTTGTACCCTTTCATGATTAACAGATTTATTTTCTTACATATATAAGAAAAAATATGACTAAAATGTATTAATGCAATTCCTTAACATCAGACAGCAGTGAAAGCAATCTACCCTGAATTACCTCAACCAGTTTGACAATATTGGGATGGTCCAGCTTTTTTAGAATAGCTATTTCCTGATAAACTCTCTCAATTGGTCCCTTTGCCTGAAAGTTGCCATCAGCAGCTGCTTTTGTCCCTCTGGGAGGAGGGCGACCTGTAAAATAAAGAATATAGGTGAGAATAAAGCTATATGAAAATAAATACAAGAACTGACAACACAGGACAGTTGGTAATTGTTAATTGGTAAGTGGTGAGAAGTCAAAATAACTGGGCCTTTCACCACGTCGTCTACAATATCATTATATTTTCTTACCACTAAACCTCCTGATAACACTACACTGGACTATTTCTTAATTAGAAAACCACATGGGAGTTGACACAAACAGGATGTTGCATTAAATTCTGTTAATATAAAGTTCACAAAGAACCACTGAGTTTATTGACGTTCTTTAATGGTTTTAGTGCAGCTAAAATCAAGGAACTGCTTAGTAATGTAATGTTTATGTATGATTATGATGACTGAACTCTGTTTTTGTATAATCTTAAAATAAAAGACTTTCATGTCCCTGAATATAAGAAACGCTGGCCACTACAGTGAACTGCAATCTTAAGCTGTCATCAAATGAGACTCACGTGGAAATCCAGCTTGTCTCATTAACTTCTTTTTTGAAAGAACCTTCATTGCCTGTAATGACAATAAAGTAATAACAATACGTTAGGAAAAAGAAAAATACATCGCAGAGAGAGTTATAATGATTAAGGGCCGTATTGAGAGAACTGTTTTTGCGGGGAGTTGCGTGCGTATTTTTAGGATTGGATCAGCTGCGCATGCGTAGTAGCTTTATTTACGTAAGTGACGTTGAATATACGCTCGTATGTGCTTTAGGCACAGGTATGTGAATCGCACTTGAGGAACATACGTGCAGATGGCGTAGAAATCCGTACTTGAAAATTTACATAAAAGTGGGTGGGGGGAAGCATTTAAATGAACACATGGAGGCGCGGTTATAAAGAATGGCACGGATGGAGCACATATACGCTCGGAAGTACACAAAGAAAGAACAGAGTGGTCTAGGGACTGGTAAGTCACCGACAGCGCGTCCGGGAGAGGGGAGTGTTAAGGTTGTTGGTGGGTGTTTCCCTGCTCTGGCTGTGCTTATAATTGCATACATAAAAAAAACGGTTCTCTGAATAAAGTTACTACCCGCTATTACTCACTTACCAATCTTATGGAGACAATCGTTCAGCAAATTCACATAAGGCGGATTCAGAGCTGCACTTACACCATTTTGTAGACGCAGGTGTACAGCTCAGCTATAAGATTTTGCTAAGTAAGGGGTACTAATTAATCTTAAATCTTTTGCTTGCAGGCAAAATACATTACTTTTACACACAGAACTCAAATACTGCAAAGCTTTATACCAATCTATCTCTAAAGGACTTAAACGGCTACTCAAAAACTTTTTTGACATTTATAGCCGCTTCTGCTAACCTTTAGTATTATTATTATTATTGTTTTCTCTCTTGTGGGTGAACTATTAAGCCATACGTTTGTATATGCATGACCTCATGAACGTTTTTTGTATTGTCTTTTTCCTTTGCATATGATCACAATTACTACACTGCTGTAGAATTGTCTTTTTGCTGTTTTTTTTGCAATAATAAATCTTTATATCAGCATGCCCCATCGGGCCGGTATTATTTATTTATTTATGTTGTACCGGTGGGGGAGGGGTTTTATTTATGTTTTTTTTTTACTGTTTATGTTTTTGTTTTTTTAACTAAATAACTTTTTTTTGCAGCTTCAGTGAGCTGCTCCATACGCTTACACCATCCCAGAGTGTAAGCTTGCAGCTCATTAAGCAGCCACTGGACAGCTTTGCATGCAATATTTAAATTAGAAAAACGCCCCTTTTCTCATTTAAATATGGTGGAACTCCCAGTTCCACAGACGCAGGCCAGTTGGATGCACAGGCAGACGGATGGGTACACTTACGCCCATCTTTCTGTGCGCACTCCAGAGCTGAGCATGTGCAGTGCTCATTTTTGCTGCGCTTCCTTCTGAGAAAAAGACGGAAGCGCAGCTCTGAATCCGGGCATCTATCTGCTTACCTTGGTTTTTAATGCATTTAGCACTGAATATTGATATAGTGATTTATTAGTTATAGCATAAGAATTTTTCCAGTTTAATTATTTTTTGTCACAGATGTTCACTGGCACATATTATATATTTTAATTTGTAATAATTAAAAGTGATATTTTATCTGCCACTGTGTGCATCAAAAATGTGGCCCTTTCTTTAAGGTTCTCCTCTGAACTTCCGCTTGAAGTAAAGACAATCAAAAGAAAATACAGGCAATAAGCTACTATAAATTCTTAGGCTGAGCTACCAAATATGTATGATTCTTGTTATATGTGCATTGATATGATAATTGTACAATAAAAGAACAAAGCGAACCATGAAAAATCTAAACAATGCAGCACCTGCCCCGAATAGGCTCCCACACAATCTCCCCCGCTATTACCTGGAGCATTAGCTGCAGAGAACATTACCGCTAGAGAAAACCAAGCAATAATGACCTGCCACATAAGAAAACTCATACCGTGACCAATTACATAAAGCTAGGACAAAATGCTCCCTGAAATCTCATTTCATCTCACTCGCTCTCTGGATATTAACATGTGAAAAGCTAGAGAATAATGATGTATTAGGCTGGCAGTTTCTATATACTGACTGAGAACACATTTTTCTGTATGACTGGATTGCTTGTTCAGGGCTATGAGATACCGGTGTGTAAGTGCTGGGCTGAAGATGACAGTGGACACAGTCCATAGGAACCATCTGCCAATGGGGTGCTTAGATACACCTGAAATTGGTCCACGTGGATCGCGCTAGGTACATAAACCAACTTCAGAATTATTTGCCAGTCTCAGTTTTAATGTTACTGCACAGTATATGTTCTACTAGACACAAAGAAGCGTATTTAATTCTGTCCAGTGGTGTGCAATGCTATGAAGAAAGAGGAAGCCTGAAGCTTAAGATGTATAGGGGTGACTTAACACGTTCATGGTATAAAGGAATTGGCACATGAATGAAAGACACACACGTAAGGATGTTTCTCCTCTATGTAAAAATAACTATATTAGGAATAACAGTTAGACTATGGTTACATTTAACCTCACCATGGAAACAAGCTCTTGATTTCATTTTTAATTGGCTTTACCAAATAGCTAATAAATAATTCCCTATCAGAGGAAACATTTCCGGATAAGTCACATGAATAATGAGTATATTGTAGCATATGTGTGAGATAACACTCATTTTATCCATTTATTATTACAATAATTCCAGTTCTTAAATATTTTCTACCCCTCTTCAAAAGATGGGACTGTAATGGACGTTCCATGCAACTTTCAGACAGCATCTAACTCAGATCCTTCAATTCTTGTTAAATCATCAAAATGTAATTACTAGCAAGTGTTTAATACAGATCATTTTCTTCCATTTCAGAATGGCACTTTCCTATGTACCATGCCTTGGCTTTCTTTATATACTGATATGCTAATATGACTTGGTTTTCTTTATATACTAATATGCTAATATGACTTGGTTTTCTTTATATGCTAATATGCCTTGGTGTTCATAGATATGTACTTACATAGTACGTGTTATCGTATTCATTGTAGGCCAGTTTCACCACTCCATATGAGCCCTGCGGGGATGCAAATAGAAAATATTACTTATCACAACTAATCAAACACTTGATACAAAAGCACAATAAATGAAAACTGATCATTATATTAAATATAGTAAATTTATTTATAGCATCATATTTATACTTGATTAAACCAACTGCGAAGTAAAGTCAGAAATCTCCCCTTAAAAGTGTATAATTCATGTATAATTAAGTACACGGGTAACTTAATCCATTCTGGGGTAATAAAATCTTCCTAAACCATTCATAGAAGTAACAAATTGCATCGTAATTTGACATCCTATACTACCGATATTATGTTCCATAATATTAGTACTGTATACTTTATCATTGATTAGGACACCCCAAACGATGCCTTAATTAATAGCATATGCAGAAGATAGTAATGATAATTAAAAATAATAACCAATTCTCACTTACTCAAGTTATGTGACCATGTATAATATATAAACATCAATAATATGTATGAAGTAGATAATGCTTAATGCGATGTCTGAATATAAAAAAATGTCTCATGGCTAGACTGTGGCTATTTTCTTCTTCTATATAAAACATTTTTATATTACATTTGTCTTAATTCAATTATACTCTGCGTTATTTGAATCCTTCACTTACATTTGAATCCTTGATCCATGTTGCCCAATCCACAGGGGTCATTGGGAAAATATATGATGCCTTACTTTTACAGGTTGCACAACATTTCTAAGATGTTGGCATATACTTTGAAATGATTAGATACACAGCTTAACAATAAGCAGCCCAAAAATAGAGGTTTATTCAGAATCCCCAAAGTATGATACACTCCCTAACAACCTCTCTGTGACCAGGTTATTCACTGTGATGGACACATGGGGCTAATCCAGAGATGGAAGTAACTGGAAAAAGGAGCAAATGTACACCTTGGCAAAAACCCATTATGAACTGCGGGGGGAACCTACGTTACGATGAGTTGAGAGGTGATGTGTTGCAGCTCAACTCAAAATGAGAGTTATAAGATAAAGCTGTTCAGTATTTGTCTGGCATTTATAAAATCAGTCAGCGTTTTCCCTGCATGCAAAAAGCATTATTCCATTTTCTCCCGTCACAGGGTTTGTCAGGTTTCAATATTTGCACCTTTTGAGCAGTTATTCCTGACTCTGGATCTGCTCCAATGTCTATTGTTAACACTACTATTCTTCTCAACTGTCATCCCACTATCACCTGAAAGCTCTGCCCAGCACTTCCCACATGAGCACTGCAACTTATAACAAACACAGAGCATAATAACTCCGTACTACACAAGCCACAATCCTCTAAGTGTCTCCAGCAATCACGACCTTAGTATTGGAAAGTTTCTTCTACTTCTCATGCTTAAATCTACCACTATGAATAACTCAGATCAGATGCACATGCTTTCATATGTCATTGCTGCACATCTCTTCTCAAGCTTTTCTTTGCCAACCCTTCCAACCATGCTTCTAATAAGCATCACTGCCTAAGATGTTACTTCAACCTCAAGGACAAGACCCAACAAGAAATGTTCTCCTTTTCCAAACTTGACTCCATACTTACTTAATTCACTACATCCCTTAACACTTATCTTTAGTTTGACCACTGTTATGAGTAGTGGTTGCCTACTATGAATACTTAAAATGCTCCATACTTAAGGTATATTTTAATCACATTAGGACATTTACATCTAAATGAGTGCATCTAAACCAATATAAACAATTACATACAAAATAATTGTACATAACTCAGACTTAGAAAACAAACTACAAAATAATATACATCTGCACACTCACCTTTCCAATTTCATCTTTAAGCCTGTACTGGTTGAGCTGGACACAGTCCTTAATGACAAGACACAAAAATTGTTACTACATGAATATCTAGAAGTACAACTGTGCAATCCCAGAAAACGGTCTTGGTTTGGAGGATTGCACAGAGATCCTGAATTCAGGTTTATCCCTGAACTCATTACACTCATAACTTTGAGCTTCCTATGTGTCAATGATTTACAGAAGCAAAAGCAAATGTGAAGGGAAGCAAAGAGACACAAAACAGCCCAACAATGAATAAAATCATTATGATTTGGTATTGCTTCCTAAAGTCACAAACATCATGATATAGGGTACATCAAAACAACACCTAAGAGATTATTTTGGAAATTAGGGCTGGATAAGAAGGATGAGTATTAAGAAAGGATAGTGGAGAAAATTTATTTGGAAGGGTAAGAGGGCGAGAATCAGTATGCAAAAACTTACCCAAACTAAATCAAATGGAGATGTAAACTTCCCAAACATATTAGATTATAACTTAGCGGTGGGTTTGAGACAGGTCAGGGATTGGCTACATAACACCGAAACATATACGAATACCTCTTTAGAGACTGAGTTTTTGGGAACAACAAACGCTGCATACTTTCTTCATCAACATGATAGCGAAGTGGACAAGGTACTCAGAGATAACCCCTTACTATGTAGCATACGGAAAACTTGGAACATGCTTCGACATAGGTTTACACTAAATAGCCACATATTTCACAAAATGGAGTAGAGAAGGAGTTTCTAAATTACTCCATATTGTTCATACAGTGGAGAAACGCCCACTTACTTTTGCAGAGGCAGGGGAGAGGTTTCATGTCCTAAGAGCTTGTCCACTAGCATATTTTCAGGCAAAACATTATGCAAGCCGGGTCTTGAAGGTATTCTCTGATAGAGACTTGAGTAATCCATTGGATACTATACTGAAGAATCCTCCCCCTTCATCTAAAGCTATCAAAACTCATTATAATTTAATAAGAGAGGAGGTAGATCACACTACAATGCGTACAGGTTTATCCCAATGGCTGATCCAATTCCCTCAATTAACTATGGATAAGTTACTAAAGACCCTTGCAGGTTCCCGAAAGTTAATAAATGCTAGTATGTATGTGGAATTATATTTAAATGTCTTTCATATAACATATCTGTCCCCCAGTAGGAGATTTCAAATGGGTACTATTGACTCCCCGGAGTGTCAACGATGTGGTGCTTCTAGAGCAGACTTATTCCATAATCTCTGGGATTGCTCCCTAGTTAGACATTTTTGGTTGAAAGTGAAAAGATATATGGAACAACATTTAATCTCATTTATTCCTTTTACCCCGGAATGGGCAATTCTGGGAATTCTCCCAGAGACACAGAGGGTGGATGGAAGATGCAAGAAATTGTCACTAGACATCAACTCTGCTGCGAATAAGGCAATATTACAGCAATGGATAGGGACAGGACAGATTCCCTTTACTCTGTATGAAGAGAAACTGTGGCATATCTTTAGGATGGATTGGATTGAGGCGTTAATAGAAAAAGAAACTAGGGCAAACAAATTTATGTCTATTTGGGAAACGTATGTATCGTATATATATACGTATATATCTCTATTGTCTCCCTCTATTCAAAGAAGTATACACAACAGTTTTAAAGACACCTCTTGGTATATTGTGCGAGTAATGTCGGGAGATTCTCCAATTTACATTGAGGAAAATGAATAGGGAAATCAATATCTAGACCTCTCTGTGATATAATTAGGAGTCATGTTATTTTGATATATATTGGAAGAATGTACACAACCGCTGATATGTTATCTGAAAAAAGACATGTATGGGACATTAGTTGGAGCTTTTTATGTTGAATTTGAAGAAATGTATTGAAAATTGTCTTTTATATGAATCTCATGACTTATTTGACAATGTATACCTTGACATGTGTAAAATTGTTAAATTGTGATGCTTGAAATAAAAAGTATTGGAAAAAAAAAAGAAAGAAAGGATAGTGGACTGGATCCTGCTTTAATAATGACAGGGTACTTATGTATGGAGAGTGCGTAAGTGCCCTGTCTCTTGCTACTTGCATTGCACTTCGCCCCATTTGTGTGTAGCATTTAAGGTACTTAATCTCAAACGTAACAACGAAGTGCTGAGTCTGTTTGTGTACAGAAGTGTATTCCATATGTCGGGAGCCACAGCGAAGTCTTGGAAATGGAAGTGATTTGTGGTTATCAGTAAAGGCACCGGTATGTGTGCTGAATTGACTGGATTTCGCATGTGCCCTCCAGATGTTACACACATTTCACAAAGAGTACGCAAAGTGAGTGGGGGGGGGTGTGTAAATTATACAGTGTGGGTATCAACACCCATTTACACGCGGATCAACAGTCCGTCGGACTGCTCGTCTGCAAGTGTGACTTAAGGCTGCCTTATGGCAGTGTAAATTTATTATGCACAAGAGAGGGGGGGTGACAGGGGGATTTCACTCCCCTCTCTCGTGCGTACTATAAGACCCTTGCACATACGGAAAGCATGCAGAGTCTGGATCTAGTCCATTGTACCTAATCTGAAGTTAAAAAGGTTTACCTGAAAACCCGTAATGGAAACTCTGTGAGATTCTATAGTTGGTCTCCGTGGCAAACGTGGAGAAGACTGTGGTGATGTCACAGGAGAATATGGAAGAGATGGGTAAATATATCGTCCATTCATGGCTAAATTTTCATTTGAAGACTGAGTAGATGGGGAACGTTCTTGTAGTGACAGTTTTCTATTGGACATGTTGAGCTTGCCTCTCTGATCTCTACTGTCCATTGGAAGCCCTTCAGTATTATTTGTCATGCAACCACTTTCAGTAAGTCTAAGAAAATCAAGTTCTTCATTGCAGTTCTCTTTGGGCTCTCCCTTCTGGTGCCCAGTCTGTCCATTCTGGTCGTGCTCCTGCTCAGAAAGGCTAGATTCATATTCTGTGACCACGATAAGAGATTCCATTCCTATGTCTAAACTAAGCGTTGAGAAGCTACAGACAATATGTGGCTGACTGGTTTCGTGATCATCTTGCAGGATGGACCTCTCAGAAGAAGCCCTCTTGGACACGCATGATGACATGGTGTAAGTCCAGGCTTCATGCACTAACTTAATACGATTACATTGGAACCTGTCAAAAAAGGAAAATAAGATTATATTTTGATTTAAATTTTAAAAGCAATTAATTTATAATGAAGCATAAATGCAATGTGACACCTACCAACCAATGAGTGGTATAAAGATCAAAACTAAACTTTGAATGGTTATTATTCAAGTGGGTGTTAAAACCCATTTGAAATGAATTCCAAACATTGAGCAAATGATAGCTCTCAAGATATAGGTACTTAGCAATTTTGTACACCTGCTAATAAGAGAATGATTATGTAATCTGGCAAAATGATAAATGAACATGTGTGTGGTTTAAGTGCCATACTTGGGGCCAAATTTACTAAGCTATGTGAAAGGAAAAGTGGAGATGTTGCCCATAGCAACCAATCAGATTCTAGCTGCCATTTTCTAGTATGTAATAGGAAAGTCAGACCTGGAATCTGATTGGTTGCTATGAGCAACACCTCCACTTTTCCTTTCCCGCAGCTTAGTAAATCTGGCACTTGGTGTGTAAAAATGTTTATATTTAAAATATATATATATATATATATATATTTGATATATTTAAAATACTTCCAATTGCAACTATGATTCAGGTCTAAATTGCCTAAAAACACTCATAATATTATTAGACCTGTGTTATAACTGTGCATGAAACTATTTGTGTGTGTGTGTGTGTTTTTTGGGCATCACCAGGTTGAACAATCGCAAAATACAGCATGTAGTCAGATTTATATTACATTCAAATAAATGTCAATTGTTTGTCTAGTCTTTGTCATCCATCCCTGTAACAAGCGTGTCATACAATACTGGCTCCTTCCACTCTACTGTAGGAAATTGTTGTAGGCTTCTTCACAAGCACCTGGAGCAACTTTGCTGGGTATCAACTGATATGTCCGCTGCATGTCCCTTGTGGGTGCCTGCCTGGTGTCTCCCTGAACTACTTACTAAGGATCAGGGCTGCGGGTAGCTAGCAGAACATAGTTTGCAGGATAATGGATTAAAGTCTGGACAGTCAGGGAACAGATTAAAGTATAGTTCTCATCTATTAGTCACAGGATACAGTCTGCACTGAAAGCAGGTTTTGGTTTATTGCTTCTTACAGTCTATTTAGAAGGACTGGTAAACACTAATGAGCTTTACTAGTAGTAAGATCTTACAGCGGAATACACCTGCTTACAATGCACTCAAGCACTCCAGCCTCAAGCACACTTGTACCCTAAAAGAAGCACACAAGCCTCTTTTTATACAGTAAAATATCATAATACAGCAGGGGTTCTTAATCCTCCAGTCAAACTGGGGACCCAGCCACACTCATGCAGATGGATCCCAGATCATCACTAAGCACCTCCCATCACGTGGACAGTCTTCCAATGAGCAAAGCCATTTTTTCCCCTGTGAACGTAAAATGGCAAATTGGATGTATGGATGTGTGAAAATGTACATATTCAGAAAATAGGAGAAAATTGGATCTAATTATCCAGTTCAAAGAAATTATTTTTATCAAATCTAATCATAAATGACCAAAAAAAAAAATTTGTTACACACTTCCATAAAGTAAATTATACAAGAAAAAGCATCCATAAGCATGGATTTTAAAAAAAACCTTCATTGTGAATCACTTAAATGTTCTCAACACTGAACTGACATTAGAATTTTGAGAGGAAAATAAAATATTGTATTCCTTTGTATTCCCTCAGGTATGATAATACTAATAATGCAAATACATTCAGCATGAATAATAATTAAGAGGAAAAATTATTCCAAAGCATAAAGGCAGCTTGAAAGCACCTAGCAGCTTTGAAGTGTTAATTAGAACCACAAATATAGACGTCAACAAGATCTGCAAAGCTGCACATATGATATACCCATAATGCTTTGTGATTAAAGCTTTACCAGAGATATGAGCTGATCTATTCTAGTTGCCTCTGCTCTATGCTGTCTTCATCTAAACACACAGGTAGCATAAAAATAGTAATAACTACAATAACTTCTATAATACACTGGAAATCTGTGAGCTATAGAAAAAAGCCTCAGCCTCACTCTGGTACTCTGGCTTCCTGCTACATTACTACCATCTAAAAAGTGACTCTCCATAAAGCTAAAGTGTGTTTTGCTGTCTGGAGATGAAAACATCTTTAGGTATATTGGGCCAGATCCAGAGCTACGTTTCCATTACGTTTCCTAATGTAGAGTATTTACTATGCAATCCCCTTGGCCGTACGTAGTTTAGCTGTGTTTCGCTTTCCAAACCCTACCTTAACTTTTCCAAGTGTAACTCCTGTCAGCCGTAATGGCAGCATGTACTTACGAACCTAAGCACGCCCATACTGTACGATTTAAATGCCTCGCCCCGCCTCCAAAGAGTAATTACGGGTGTCATATGGCTGGCACGCCCCTTCGTCCGCAATTACGATGATGATACGTGACTGGCCCTTACGCTCTGAGTTACATAGTGTAACATCCGCCGCGCACATGCGCAGTAAGTACTAATGGGCGCTTTTACACTAGCAGCTAGCGTAAATTCACTCGCGTACGTAGTTCTGAATCTAAAAACAGAAGACAGCGCTCAGGATATAATTATATATAAGATAAATTGCATTTATTAAAAGTATATATTAAAATACGGTTGCAAAACAAATATTGTTTTCCTAGTAATCTGTTGGTTGTTGATCAGACAGCCACAGACTTATAGGGTTATACACAAGACAAGTGCCTCAGAAGATAATTGTGAATTAGCAGTTCTGAATCTACCCCATTGAGTATTTATTACAAAAACCCCTTTTAATACCATTCCTATAAATTAAATAATCATTTTGGGTCGGATCCAGAACTCTGTCACCATGCCAGATACCAGCAGAATTCTAACATCCATACAGGTGAGGAGAGGACTTTAACATGACCTTACTGTCAAATTAAAATACCTCATCCCTCTACCTAGCAAACATGCCGTACATACCCCACCCCATCGATGAAAAAAACAAAAGGTTTCCAGTACAGAAGTCTGGACCAGGAGGAACAGATCCGTACTGGAAGTGCAGAAGTCTGGATCTGGTCCATAATTCACAAGGAATGATTTCACGTCACCCAATTTCTTTCCTCCACAAAACCTTGTGTAAATGGGCAAATGGGGGTTTTAAAGTTGCATTTGCATGATCTAGTTGTCATTTTGCAACAACAAAACTTTCAAAACCTGGGTGGGGAGGCTCTGTGCAAAATGGCCCAGTATCCTACTAGTAGAAGTAACTCCGGAAAGAGAACTTTCTGTAAAACGGTAGATAATCAAAACCATCAGATAAGAACATAGACGGAGTTTACAGATTAAGTACATTTTCATGAAACATAATTACAACATTTATGCAAGAGTATACCAAACCTATACTGTATTCACAGAGCTGAGTTGTAAAGCTTGCACGCAAGAATATATATACAAGAGTAATGTAAATCTATAAAAACATAGAAATGTCGGCAATTTAGTGCAAGAGGAAGCACACAGGTATAATGATATAAATTGTTACAGTGGTAGAACGTGTTAAATTTACAAACAGTGTGCACTTACGTTATATAGAGTGAGTTATTTTTATATCTGAAATACAAGAAAGCTACATAATAAACTGAAGTAATTTAGATTAACTGTAGAGCAGAGATTGCGTTACATGTTTTTTTGCCAGAGTGAAAATACTCCTCATAGCGTTTTTAAGGAGTAGTTTTAGCCAAAGAGGAATATTTTATTATTGGTAACTAACTTAAATGGTAAAGTGTTCTATGCCATCCCAAACTCATCATTTATAAGTGATAACTATGATCGATTGCTTCCCTGCCTCAATGCCAAGATTTGGACATAATATAACACTTTACCATATACAGTCAGGTCCATAAATATTGGGACATAGACACAATTCTCATATTTTGGGCTCTATACACCACCACAATAGATTTGAAATGAAACAAACAAGATGTGCTTTAACTGCAGACTTTCAGCTTTAATTTGAGGTTATTTACATCCAAATCACGTGAACGGTGTAGGAATTACAACGGTTTCTATATGTGCCTCCCACTTTTGAAAGGACCAAAAGTAATGGGACAATTGACTCAAAAGCTATTTCATGGACAGGTGTGGG
>WWET01002755.1:40493-50706 GCA_011038615.1 Limnodynastes dumerilii | reverse complement strand
ATATATATATATATATATATATATATATACACACACACACATATATACAGAGTCAAAATGTTACAATACTGTTATGGCACCCCGGGATTACCTGTGACAAGAACCGGGGTGGCCACAAGATAGGAGAAGTATAACCAAGTCGGCTACCGGGGCACGGGGTCTTTGCTATCAGGTGGTATTCACCAGAGCCTCTAGTGGTGAGGATGGAATTAGCTGCGCCCCAACAACAGGTCGTGCCCCGTTGAACCGGACTTGTAGGAGAAGGAAAGGAAACCCAAGTGGAGTACCGGACAGTGGGGGAAGGAAGCGGGATGTAGACCAGATCGGAAAGGGACCGACCGGTGACAAACTACACGGAACACTGAAACAAGCACAGAGGACAGAAGGTAGGTCCCAGGACTGGACAAGACGGACCAGGGCTCGCATACGCACAGACATACGGCGGTACCCCCGGAGGGGTAACACAAACAAACACTCCGGTAAAGGATAGGAATAAATAGAACGGTAGATACACTAAGGAGGAAGAACCAGGGGAATGAAACACTGAGATAACAAGGCAGGAATAAGGCAAGGAGAATGGGCAAACAACGGTCAGATCACTAGTAAGCACTAGGCAGACAAGAAAATAGCAGATCACAGTACTGACAGGCAGAAACTATAACCGGCGCTGACTGACTGTAAGACAAGTCTGATATAGAGCCTGCTAGTCCCTGATAGGCTAGCAGCCTTCCAGCCTCAGAATCAGATTGGACGTTCCTGGAGCATAGGGGGGACGTCCAATAAGGAAGGAGAGCACAGTGGGACGCGCGCAATACTGCAGCGGCGTCCCACGTGGCTATTGTTTACATACCGGGCGGCATGTGAAGCGGCCGAACAGCTGATTGCCCTGGCGGGGAGCGGTGAGTCACACATGCCCGTCTATGCAGCGGCGACGGCATGTAACAGATACCGAAGTCCAGGGCTTCCAGGGCGCGGGGTTTGGTGTTCGCTAGACGCCTGATGGTTTGGATAGTCTGGGCTGCAGGACACCCAGCAGGTCGCAGCCCCTGGTAGACGGTATCCAGTATTGCAGTCCTGTGTCCAGAATAGATACTGTAGAGAGGCTAGAAGCGAGTATTGAGCACACAGTACACATAGGAACCCGAACCCGAACTGGACAGCCGACGGACAACACCAAGATAGCTGAGAATAAGCACCGGAATTTACCAGAGCAGGACTGGAGTGCAGATGGACTTAGCACAGTAACAAGTGCAGTGCAGATGGAGTGGCACAAATTATGACCAGTACCGAACTGTAGTGCAGATAACATAAACACAGTAACTAATACAGTGCGGATGGAGTGGCACAGATAATGACCAGTACAGAACTGGAGTGCAGATGGAATAAACACAGTATATAATACAGTGTGGATGGGGTTGTACAGATAATGACCAGTATAGAACTGGAGTGCAGATGGAATAAACACAGTATATAATAGAGTGTGGATGGAGTGACACAGATAATGACCAGAGAACTGGAGTGCAGATGGAATAAGCAGAATGACAAGTGCAGTGCAGATGAAGTGGCACTAATAATGACCAGTATAGAAGGTGCTGAGGTGCCACAAGAAAAGTCACAAAAATAGGGCACTCTGCAGACTTCCAAATGCAAGAATTACACATTACATTCGTCATCTAAAATGTCCAATGTTGTGGTACCGCTAATAAAGTAGCCCATTCCTCATTAAAGACCAGAGTTGCATACTTTCTACAAGATTAGAGAAACCGCTGCAGAAATTCTGACATCCTTTGTAAATCTGACCCCTGGCTTCTCTTGTAACTGTATCAATTGTCTTCTTTTATCCTCGGCCTCATTAAATGCAAACTTACTGTGTGACATGAATTCAGATCTGGGAGATGAGCTCCCTGGAATTCACAGCTCCTTACATTTACAGGAGTCTCATTGCTCATGAGAAGGGAAAAGGTTCACTTCAAACACTGAGACACAGACAACAGATCCCACGTCTTAACCCCTTGCCTGCAACAACTGAAAGCAAATATATGTTTTTTGCCTTGAGGTATAAGAAACCTTCTAAAAGATGTAAAAGATGACTAACTACATAATATTCATCAAAACTGGCTAATTTTGACCCAGATTCACAATTAAGTACTCCAGAACACCTTCGTAACCCAATGGAGTGCAACCAACCGATGCAGCGCTCAACGTAGATATAAACTCCCGAATGGAGGCGTGATTATCCCCCGAGGAAATATGCATTGGGGGGGGAGAAGCATGGAAATTGAACAGTGAGGCCTTGGCTAAGCCCTTACGGACAATTTAGTATTTCACACAGAAGGGTTTCCACAATGTAGGGTGCTGCTGGTGGATCCGCAATCTGCACATAAGATATCAGGGGGGTAACCGGCTCTCTTACATGCAGGGTTATGGATCACCAATTCCGCACAATAGACTCTGCAGCGGATGCTATCGTATGGAATACAGCCCTAACTGTGAATCTGGTCCTTTGTCTTTATGTAAGCAAACAATAGCAATGGAAATAAGATAAGCATATTTCTAGTGGGTGTGAGTCCCTGGAAAGGACCGTTTTCTCCCAGCCAGTTTGAAACTGGCTGGGATTTCAATTGCTTATGCTCGATGAAAGCCTGAAAACCTCCCCAATCCTTCCCCTAATTCTAACCCTAACCCTCCTCTTCCATTACCCTAACTTTCCCTTTCCCGCAGCCTGACACTAACCCTCCTTCCCCTGCAGCCTGACAAAACCCTCCCTCCCCTACAGCCTGACCCTAACCCACCATCTCCCACAGCCTGACCCTAACCCTCCCTCTCCCGCAGCCTGACCCTAACCCTCCCTTCCCTGCAGCCTGACCCTAATCCTCCATCTCCCGCATCCTGACCCTAACCCTCCCTTCCCTGAAGCCTGACACTAACCCTGGAGAGGTTACTCACCTTTCCCGTGATGCGGGTCCTGCAGTAGCGGCAGTGATTCCGAAAAAAAAATGGGTGAGTATGTCGATCAGCATATTCACCCATTCTGAAAATTTTTTTTTTTAAATGGAGGGGTATTCGAAATTGGGACATCCAAATAGGAACTTTTGGATGCCCCTATTTCGAAAATCCCTCATTCTATGCGGGGACTGCAACCAGTTCTAGTATTAATATATTTCACAGTGTTCCAGTATATATTAAAAAAGAATCTACCAAGACCAGTAGATAAAAAAATTACTAAACAACAAGTATGAGGGACTATTCCCTGAAGGGCTTATAAATGCTGTTTTCCTTGACAATGAAATTGCAATTCATTACTAATAAGCAATGAGAGGGGACAAATATCTTAATTACTTATATCAGGATCTACTGCTTTAGCGCTGTACCTCTTTTGGTCTGTTTCTATACTTTTCTATGAGAGTTACTTAAAGACAGCTTGCTCCTAATTGGATGGCAATGAACACTGACAAAGCAGGCTACCAGGTTATTATTTCCTGCCACGCTTTAATAGCTTTGCTACCATTTAGAGAGCACGGACTGGATTCAGAAGTAAGAGCATTTTCTGTACACAAAGAGTTGGCTAGTGCAATGCTATGACACTCCCGTCTCGCATGTGGAATTTAGCCGACTTACGTGCCCATAACCCTTAACTTTTCTGTGCGTATCATTGTGCGGAGAGAACGCTCTGATGTGTGAAGTGTCTAGACCAGCCCATACTGTATAATTTATTAAATGCCTCCCCTCGCCCACAGTGCATATCTTTGCACATACAGAGTTGGTGTGCCCTGACATAGGGAACCCAGAACGTGCAGAAATCCAATGCGAAACATCTACCGTGTGTGGGCACGCCACTTGGATGTCATTATTATCTCTGTATCCAGCCTCTTACTTTTATCCCAATGACTTCATCTCATCTGATTTTGACATTGTTCTAAGCCTACTTTATAGTGGAAAATGGATGTACTTATGTATACTCCTGGTTTGCAGTAAAACAAGTACTTCTATAACACATTCATTTTGATCTGAAGCAGGTACAAATTCTTAGATTGCCCAATAGAGACGAGTTACACAGAGCAATATACAGCATTGTTCTCTAACTTATAAATAAACAGTGGTGTCAGTGATGCAAACGGTATTAAACTGCTACTTTGCAGCACAATTCATTGTAAATCTGATAAAGAAGAAGGCCAAACACTTTTGAAAATGTTCAAAAAAACCTCATATACTTTTATTGTCCCCCAAAATACCACATTTACACCATCCGATATTTTGTATTTGTTTTTTCTTAAAAAAATGTACATAATGGGTTGTCCTGAGCATAGGGCAGAGCTAATGTTCACTGCAGGAAGTAGTCATAATAAGCTCCCTATTGTACTGTTGTCTATTGGCATAGGAAAGGTCGTGTAATTCTCGCTCTTTCTATGGTGATAATGATGCAGCAGAAGAAGAGAAAAAGGAAGGTTCGTCGTCGTTGTTGTTGGGAGAAGGAAACGGTAAGGTGTCATGTGGGTTTTGCATAATCACGCCTAGGAAAGTAATAACGACGCCAGAAATATATTGGTGAAGAGTTCATACATACACTGCAATTTTACATTTTATCATCTGCTTTGGCATGATTGCAAATGAGAATCAGGCTGATAATCGCTCTGGTGTATGGCCAGCTTTAATCAGAGTTCAGCATAACATAAATATATTTAGTGTGATATAACAGAAAACACTGTGCTTGACTGACCAAGTCTGTCAATATAAATGATTACTTTTATAAAAAATGGAAAATATCAATACCAATAAAAAATAAATAAAAAAAATCAAAAAAATGCATTTCTACAACTTTTTTTTACATACCTGAAATGGCATTAAAACAGTGCAGTACCTTATTATAACTACTATATCCCTGTTAACAATGAGCTAGATCAAATAGTAACATTCATATCCTGAGCACAAAGGGGCTGATTCAAAGTTTGGGAGAATGGCAAAAACTGCTGTAAGTGTACAGCTCTGCTAAACCATTCTGCAAAGTAAGGGGGACTCATTCAATTTAATGTTTTTGCATGCATGGAAAATACTTTATATTTACACATAGAACACAAAGGTCCAGATTTACTAAGCTGTGGGTTTTGAAAGAGTGGCGAGTTTCTAGCTGACATTCTCTAGAATTCAATAGTTAGATCTAGAATCTGATTGGTTGCTATGGGCAAACTCAACACTTTTTTCAAAACCCACAGTTTAGTAAATCTGGACCTTAGAGTTGAGCTGAGTAACTCCACCACTCAATTCTAATTCTGCTTTCAGAAAATAGTTAAAGGCAAGGTGGGCAAGGGAGTGAAACACCAAAATACAAATTAATAAGATTTATTCTAAAATACACAAACAGTAGAATAATAAAAAACGCACAACAAATGTACATACAAATAAATGCAATAATCCTAATCACTCTATGGGTAAACCCTGCAGGGATTTAGTTAGATGAAAAAATATATACCAAGGTGAAAAGGCACAAATATAGATATAAAAAGTCCAAGTGATATTATATATTATATGTGAAATTCTGCTTTCACAATGTAAATTTGTCTCCCCTTGTAGTTTAACATGGTGTTGCTCAGGTCTGCACTTGCACCTAAAAAAGTGTAAGTGCAATTCGGGATCAGGTCCATACAGTACATATTACAGTGCTACTGGCTATACACAACTAACAAATATAGAAACATTTTTCTAAGCTAGATCAGGGCTGCCGACTTTTTAGAGCTTCCCTCCGGGAGAACCCAGAGGGAAGCCATAGACTTCCTCAAGGGGCGGGGCTTAATGAAGTGATTTATGCAAATCGCGTCATTAAAACCCGCCCCGTCAATCACTCCTGTATTCTCTAGCGCTTCAGGGGATGGATGGGGCTTGATGACATCATCAATCCCGCACATCCCTAGTAACGCTAGGAATTACAGAAGTAATTGCTGGCTGGTCGGGGCTTGTGGGAGCTTTGCTGGCTCTCCCGGGATACCGGGAGAACTGCCCAAATTTTGGGAGTCTCCCGGATATTCTGGGATAGTCGGCGACCCTGAGCTAAATATTATTTCTTTATGTACTATGCAAAAGGTCTCATTTTTTTCACACAAACATCTGCAATGACCAGTTTTCATGTCATTTATAGATTACTGGTGCAATCATATTAGCATGATAGTTATGGATCAGATTCTCATTAGGTAACAAACTTCATAGAAGCATAAAACAACAAACAGAATGAAAGTGTACACTAGCATGACATGTTCCCATGTTCAACATGTTTTTTTATTTGTATTTAGTGACTGTATGCAAATACAGTAATATACAGTAACTGCATTAGAATTGTCTGTCAGAGCAATTCCCATATTATTAGGTATAAACAGATGTGAATGAATGCAAATCAACTGCAATCCTTCACTTCCAACTACCATATATAGTAATGAATAAATGAATAGGTAGGCTTAATGTGCTCCAATTAATAGCTGCAAAATGTGCTTATTAGAGCAATTACAGTATTGTCCCATGCTACACAACCTCCCACACTAACTCTTTCACATTCTAGCTACGCAATTCAGCCCAAAATAGTCTAAATGACCATCAGAGTACATGGAAAAGAAATTGTGAGAACTCCCCCCCGCCAAAGAAAACGTATTTATTTACTCAAGCGCTTTGTTCCTCCTAATAACTAGAACTGTTTTATTAGCTTATTCCAGTTGGGAATTGTTTCAGATAAATGACAATAATAGCATAGAAAAGTGACAAATATCAACAAAACTAGCTCTGTACCACTGGCCTATTTATATTGTTGATCTTCCTTCATCCCTACTGTTCCAAAAATGTAAATAATCATTTTATATCAATGTGAAATGGAAATAATTTTGGGTGTTGCCCTGCTATATCCCTGTACAACTATATTTTTGAAAAGTTTTTTTTTGTTACATTTAAATAATGAACTTTAAGGAACAAAATATTCTTTACAATTTATTCAAACTCAATGACATCAGCTTTGTAAGGTGACAGAGGGTACTGTGCAGACAGATGGCTCTTACCCCACATCCAAATATGGAAGGAGTGTCAAGATGGAGAACTGTTATATTCATTATACAAATGAATGCATACAGACAAATTAGGGAATCGCTATGTAAATTTAAAACAGAAAGAGATTCAGCTGAAAAATAGCCTTTAATAAAGCTTACGCATAAGACATCTTTGCATGTACACTGCATATCTTTAATGTATGCTTATTATTAACCACCAAAATATGCATAAAGCACACAATGTACTGTACACAAGTCCCAGTTTTCCACAAGATTTATTAATGTATTAATGTATGCTATTGCACTCGTAAGTGCCATTAGACACCTAAGTGTGAATTTGGTCCAGAGGGAGGAATTGGGTGCATGGTCTGAACAACGAGCAGAAGTTGACTATACAGGCCACATAGAAGGAGGTGGGGTCCTAGTCTGGATGGGGTGGGGCCCCTGTCTCTGCGCATGTATAGGGAAGCTGTCACAGGCTCGCAGCTTACGATAGTGCTCAGCACTCTGTGTATGGGTGAGCACTGTTCATATATACGTTACTAGTAGCTCTCAGTCATTGGGATGAGTGATGTGTTAAGGTGCAGCCAGAGGCTCCCTTGCCCTCTGAGTCCCTTAGCAGTCACTATCTCTCTCTCATAGACTGCATGGAACTCCCTGCGGACGTCTCTCTCTCCTTGGGCCAAAACGTAATGGGAAAGTGAGAGCTAGAATCTGATTGGTTGCTATAGGCAACATCTCCAAATTTCCAAAACTGCAGCTTAGTAAATCTGGCCCCTTGAGTTTCAGCTCTGCCACAGCATCATGTAACTCCGCTCTGTCGTGCTGTCAGCTGTACATGTGCTGTCCTGCTCCCTCTCAGAATCTTCAACTTCCATTTGTAACTGCTCTATCCCAGGCTCTTCCTTCCCACGGCATTCTGGGAGATGTAGTTCTCTGCTATCATTGGAGTTATCTAAAGCCATCAGCGGCTTGAGTCACTGGCGCTACAAAGGTATAAGATTTTTAAAAATCCTCCTATTTGGAACTTGAAAAGACAATCTAGTTTCTGCCATCTAAAATCATTGAAGAACAAATCTTCCGTTGTCTCTTATGCTGGAATAAGTGTAAGCCTTTATTTGTTCTAAACCCTATTGTCACACACATATATAATTATTGCTCACAGGTGGGTACTGGTTATGGTGTCAGTCTGTCAATCTGCCTGTGGTGTTGTGTCTATATAAACTACTTTTTGATCTTTCATTTTACTGCAAATTAATGACATCACGGAGGTCCCAGGAGCTCCCGTGGACTATATTCTCATGAATAATGACTTCTATTGTTTCTAGAAAAACCTTGCTGCTTTAAGCTGGCCATACACTAGAAACGCTCTGGTGCGATTATTTGGTCTTTTAACATGTTTGATTTATATCGGGAGAAAGCTCCCAATATTTTAAGGGAGCCAATCATCTATCTGAAAGGCTCTCTATTCTTCAAAGGTGCTGTCTATCTATGCGTTATCCTGCTGTGACAGTTTGACAGCATAGTACATAAATATGCAGCAGCGTGTATTGCAGGGAATATTAAAGACAGGGATCAGCCAAAGCCATACTTCACACAGGACGGCTTCGGCTGATCTCTGTCTCTACTACTCCCTGCAATAGACGCTGCTGCAGATCTATGTACTACGCTGCTCTGACAGCTTTGGAGGTATACTTTATAACTGTCAGAGCAGCATAGTACATAAAGTAGTACCAAGCCCTGCCCCCCCTCCCCCTCTTCTGCTATGGTTATCAGTCCCAGCTGGAGAGGTGTATGGTACCGATAGCGGGACTTATTCTTGGCGGGAAATTGTCGTTTATCGGGACACCTTCTGCTGGGATCGATAACCGACCCAGTATATGGCCAGCTTTATTCCCTTTCTTTACTATCAAGGCAATACGAGAAAACATAGCATACGGACCAGTTATATCATCAGATTTTACGCTTTATTTTAGTAGGGTGATCACCCTACGAAATATCCTCATTTTAACTTTGTGGATGTCTGTCTGTCATAACAATGGCCAGATTCAGGCTTATTTACTGTTTACTTATATTTATTTATTTACTGATTTATGGATGCCCTGGGCTTTCACTTGTGAACCACTCCACAGATCCAAGAGCTGTATGTAAGTTTTCCACTTCCACAATGCGGCTGATGCAGAGGCAGGCACATGGAGTGTCCCATACATGAACGTAAAACACGTATCTGAATACGAACATTAATGTCTAATAAATAGGTAAGTGAGGAAAATACCTGTGACAAGAAATACCTAACTGGATACAGATATATCTGGAATTAAGGGAGATATATCTGTAGTTACATGTATACCAGTGGTTCCCAAACTTTCTCAGTTCGAGGCACCCTTAGGGTCTCCATATTTTTTAAAGGCACCCCTAAGACAAAAATAGAATAGAATAGAAAACAGAAACATTCCACGGCACCCCGGTGAGAGCGTTGCAGCACCCCAGGGAGCCGTGGCGCACAGTTTGGGAACCACTGATGTATACAGTATTTTCCTCAAAAAACATCATTCATTATAAAAAAAGAAGATATTCCACTTATTGTAAACAAAAACATTATATTAGGTACTGAAATGTCTAAAGTTATATGTTACCCCTGAATAAGTAAATAAAATATTGACTATAAAGGCACAAGTAACGGCAGCTCAGGATGCCTATGGAACTATGGCACCCAGAGTACGGACACAAACAGCTTATACCCTGTATAAGTGCAGGGTAGTACTCTGTAATGTATACTGGAGATGGTGGTTATGTTTATTGTGAGTCCTTCAGTTACAATGTTACTGCGTCCTATAATATGTTTCGCCAAGACATTATTTTTATTTTTAATCTTTGCACTGCATTTGTAGTATGAAATTCCTTATACAATGGTTCAAAATAGGCTTTGAAGTGTCAGTCGCCAGACTAAGACCTGGCTTGTTGCTGAATATTTTGCCGCAAACTGCACGTACTAAGATCTGTATTTAGTTCTGGATTGGCCGTAATCGCATAAACACATACCTCACTCCACCCCTGCCCTTTAGAACACAAGTGGTCGCAGCATCAATTGTGTTCATACCCACATTGCATGTTTCTGAGCGTGAACAGAGCAAAATCACACCAAGATATGCTACTGTGCAAACTCACAGATATACGAAAATCTGATTCCCTAC
>WWET01002755.1:19841-31141 GCA_011038615.1 Limnodynastes dumerilii | reverse complement strand
TACATAGAATATACATAGAAGCTTTGCTAACAAAACTCTTAATAATTTATTGACACAACTAATACCAAGAGGTTTCTTTACATGTAAATCTATACAATAAATAAGTTTAGTTGTTGACACTGGCAAGGGAGAGATTATAACTGAGGTATACGATGTAAATTTGTACACAATTATATATATTTTCTTATATATTTTTAAACATATGTGTGGACGTTTAGGTGTTCCTGATTTCTACAGGGAGAGGATGAGAGGAGTAATCGGAACACCTGAAAATTAATTAGATGCACATAAAAACCAGAAGCACGCATATCCACCATCTATTCATTTGCTTTGAAAAAGTCCCACGTAGCGGACGAAACGCGTAAGCAGACATTGAGCAGGATATCTGGAGACCTACACTCATCACCTTTACCTTCGCTAAGCTCCCCTCGTGAACTCTGAGAACAGGTAACCCAGGGTTGGCCACCCGAGGAGTTACCATAGCCTGGCAACATGGCTCCTACCAGCTGGAACTGTTCACATACCGTGGGGAAATTAACAGATCCGGAAGCAGCTGATTCTTACTAACAGACACGAGCAGCTACGCGGACACCGGACGAATCTCAACCCAGCAGCTAGACAGTGATACATTCACCTCTCGTGGAATCATCTTGCTGTGTATTCCAGTTGCAGACTGCATTGGTATAAGACTGAGTCACCAAAGTTTGCCCACCCACCTGGAAGCGGACCCTGGAGAACACTTTGCCATCTTGTGCTCAATACAGGAGCCCTAGTGGACACCAGGAGGACGGTAATATTACTCCAACTGATGAAGTGTATCATTACTAAATATTATCATTTCTACTGTATGCTGCAATAGAGACAATCTCTTGTCATCAAGAGGGTAAAGGATTTGTTTAAACAGATTTTTGCATCTAAGAATGTTTTTAATATGTTTAATGTGTTTGGAATAAATAGCCTTTATTTTATCTGACCTTTTTGCCAGTGTCAATACTCATTACTACCACCATTCTTGCCGAAATTGGGTTGTAGTTAATTTTATTTGAACTTATTTTAACAGTAAGAGCGCTGTCTCCCTAGTTTGTGTGTTCCTATTCACTAGAGTTAACATAAAACTAGCTTGTAAATTTGAAAATCCATCAGTGTTTAATAGTGTAATGGCACTTGCAGCCATCCAATAAGAATAACCTTTAATCTAATGTAGTAGTAGTACTTAGGAAGCATAATAGGTGTTGGGGTAAAATAATCAAGAAATTGGTAGTAAAAACAATAATAAAAATAAAAACATATAAGAGAAACTAAACAGAACAAATAAATATAGATTAAGAAATCTAATAGGAGAACATGGCCTGGAGCTCATATTGAGTGGACATGTAGCTCTGAGCAAAATCTGCATCTTCTGTTAAATAAATCTAGCATTTTGTTGACTGCTTGAAGGTGCTTCTGCTTACTCACAAGAACCTACAGTAAGGGATCAAACAGAATATAGGGTCAAAGAGCTGTGCCTTACATGCTCCCTGGAGCCACCAGGCAGACCATGCTGGGCTGGCTACCCCTTGTCCCCAGTCCAGCCTGATCTGTAGCCGTCGCAGACCTATACCCATTGTTGTCTCTGTTTGATACAGGAGGAACTCATCTGCTATCCAAAGCTCCAGCCCTGACAAGACCAGGGGCCAGATTTACTAAACTGCGGGAAAGGAAAAGTGGAGATGTTGCCCATAGCAACCAATCAGATTATAGCTCTCACTTTCCTATTACATTCTAGAAAATGTCAACCAGAATCTGATCAGTTGCTATGGGCAACATCTCCACGTTTCCTTTCCCGTAGTTTAATAAATCTGGCCATAAGTCTCCTCTGATGGGAGACAACACACCTTATGTAAGCACTTAGAGCTGGATGACTTCTGGACATCCCTAAACAGAGGCGGCCCAAGGCATAGGCATTATAGGTGACTGCCTAGGGCCTCGTGGGTCAGGGGTTTCCCATGGGGCCCCGCGCCTACTTCGGCCTTCACCTGCCGCTGATTGACCACCTGGCAGTGGCAGGCTTACTTGCTTAAACCTAGAGGCCCCACGGGGTCACGGTAGCCAGCACTGCTTCGTGACATGCCCTGCCTGTCCTCACTCCGTCGGGTAGGGCATGAACTGTGCAGCAGTACAGTGCCGCGGATGATGGATCCGATTCCAAATCTCAACTGAACTATGTCTTCTCCGCCGATGTCACGTCTTTCACGGCTGTGCCTATGCGCAGCTGCCTAATCTAATTCCAGACGCATGCTGTTGTGAAGAGTGAGACAGGGCGCGCCTGCCGCGGAGACAACATTTCACAGGCTGACTGAGAAAGGAGAGGAGTGAGGACGCCGTCAAGGTAGGAACTTAGGATGGAATAATTGTGTGAGTTAATGTAAAAGTTATTCTATGGCTGAGGAAGGTGGTTGCGGGCATAGACTGAGCATTGGAGCAATTGGCTGGGGCCTGGCTGCCGTACACAGTGACAGAACTGAAAAAGGGGGCAGAAAAATATGAAAAATATAAGAGGGGCAATAATGGCACTGGGCAGAAAAACAGTATGAGCACTATAAGAAGGGGCATGAAGATGATAGGCACAAAATGAGGGGCAGAAAAACATTATGGGCACTACACAGACATTTTGTTGTGATTTTTTGATTTTGTAGACTGTGTAAGATAAAAATTATTTTATTTTAATGTGATATTGTTTGATGACCAACATTCAAAATTTTTGCCTAGGGCCCCACAAAACATAGGGCCACACCTGTCCCTAAACCTAACCTTTCAGAAACCGCATCTGCAGAGTCCCTCCAAGATTTGCAAAGTCTTCTGGACACAGTGATTCTACAAAAGAGAAATATCTTCTTTACATACAGGTAGGTGAATGAACAGTGTTCCATCTGCCATAGACTCTTTTTAGGATTGTTGTTAAGTCTGTGTTGCCTTGCTAGAAAATACTCTTTTGTCCCAGGTTTTGAGAGGTTTTTTTCTAGTATTCTCCCCTTTTCAGTATAAGTAATTTAAATTAGTTATCTGTGTAATAATTTACAAGACAGAGATACTGGGGTTCTTAACTACACAGTCTTGAGGTTATGTTTAAACTGGAGTTAAGAATAAGTGTGTTAGCTCTAATATGACATTAATAAGGTTTAGCATATGAGAAGGTTAAGCTAATATTTAGCTAATGCTCTATCTGCTTAAATGGAAGATTTTCATTTTTGTTTTTGTCTTCTCTTTTGGACCTTAGTATTATAAACTTAAGAAGACCATTATAGGATTTCCGTTACTTATTTGAGTGATTAAGCTTCATTTCTTGTGGTTTAGTTTGCCAAGCACTAAGCCACAAACAGTTTTTCATATTTTATACAAAGTGTGGTGCAATCAGTGTTTTAACTGATCAGCGGTGTGTTCCTATCCTTGGAATTCAAACATATAGTCCGCTCCTGGATTCCCTTTTACATCAACATGGCTTTGCTTACTAATAGGCACGATCGCCTTTTTTTTTTTTTTTTTTAGACCTTCCTAGTGCTCGAAGAGTGGGCTGGTATACGGCAGTATGGCATACCTCCACTTCTGTGAGTCAGCTATGAGTAAGAATACAGCTGCTCATAGAAGTGATGGAATGCCATACCGCCGTACGGCATACCTACTCACTTCTCACTGTGCCATCAGGAGTTTTGCCTTTAACAGAGCTGGCTGTACAGCCACAGCTCTGATCAAAGGACACAAGCATGACCTAAGGTCACGCGAGCGTCATTAGACTGCAGAGCGCGCGCTGCGGAGGAGAGAGCCGGAAGACACAGGAAACGTAAGTTTAAGTAAGAGTTCTTTTAGAAAGTAGATGGGGATTTGGAATAGAGGAGTGGAAAGCAGGACATGAAAGGGCCAATAAGAATGGACACATATAGAAGGGCAATAATTCTGTCTGGAGACAGAAGGAGGGGGAAATAAGGCTGCACACAAATAAAGTTGGGGCAATAAGGCTGGCTGGACACAGGAAGGATAATAAGGCTGGGTGGTCACTCATAAAGAGGGGCTATAACACTGGCTGACCGTAGAGAGGGGGCAATAAGACTGTTTGGACACAAAAGAGGGGTCAATAACGCTGACGGGACACAAATAAAGAGGGGGCAATAAGGTTGATTGGACACATAAAGAAGGGGCTATAAGAATGGCTGGACACAATGAGAGGACAATAAGGTTACAAATAAAGAGGGGGCAATAAGGCTGGCTGAGCAAACAAAAGGAGTGGGATAATGCTGGTGGACAAAAACAGAAGGAGAGGACAATAAGGGTGACTGGACACAAAAAAAGAGGGAGCAAAAATACTGGTTGGACAAAGAAGGAGGGACAATAAGGCTGGCTGGGCACACAAAAGGAGGGACAATAATGCTGGTTGGACAAATTGAAGGAGGGGACAATAAGGCTGACTGGACACAAGTAAAGAGGGGACTGTAAGACTGGCCGGAAAGAGAGGGGGCAATAAGACTGGCTGGGTACACAAAAGGTGGGGCAATAATGCTGGTTGGACAAACAGAAGGAGGGGACAATAACACTGACTGGACACAAGTAAAGAGAGGGGCAATAAGGATGGCTGGACACATAAGAAGCTATAAGGCTGGTCTTCCTCAGGGGGCATGGTGGATCAGCGTGACTAAGAGAATAAATAGAGCCAACAGTGATGACGTCAGCCAATGATTAAGGCAGAAATAAATACTACACCAATTGTAATCAGTCCAGCTGAATCATTCATAAACAATGACTTGGATTAATTTAGTTTGAGTCCGCTCCAATCAATATAGTTTTGCGGGCTTGGCTTTACAGCTGCTGCTGAAGGAAGTTCTTAGTGGGGTAGTGTGCTAAAGCTTTTCGATAAATTTAAAGACCAGGAACAAAAGAGAGGTTCAGCGCTCCATACAAACATTATATAACACTGTGTTAGCACATACATAAAAAGGAGGTTTAGTTCACAATATAGTTATATTGGGATAAGCTCACCTGTCCAGCGTCAGGGCAAACTCTTCTTGACCGTCGATCATGACTGGAGGAGGTTTGAAGGGAGAACTCGACTTGAATTTCTTAGAGCTAAGACATGGTTTGAGTAGAGAGACATGACAGGAATTCGGAATCCTCATGTTGCGTGGAAGGTCCAACCTGACGGCCACCTGATTGATGCATTTAATGATGGAGAAGGGTCCGATAAAGCAGAGACCTAGCTTCTTGCAAGGTTGACGGAGCCGAATGTTTTTGGTGGATAACCAGACTTTATCGCCCACCTTGAAAGAATGATTCCTCCTGTGGAGATCAGCTTTGACTTTGGAGGAGATGGATCCTTGTTGTAACGAACTATTGACTCTGGTCCAGATGGATTTATTATCCTCCGTGAGTCAAAGGACTGCTCCACCTCAGGCTAGAGAAAAGAGTTTGCTCGTGGATGGTACCCATATGTACAGAAGAAAGGAGAGACCTTCGTAGAACTGTGAGAAGCCTTGTTATATGCAAATTCGGCCCATGAGAGGTTTTGAGTCCAATTGTCTTGAAACTTGGACGTGTAACACTGCAGATACTGCTCCAAGTTCTGGTTGACTCGTTCAGTCTGGCCATTGGATTGCGGATGATATCCGGAAGACAGGCTAACATTGATATGTAGTAGTTTACATAAAGCCCTGCAGAACCGGGTGATGAATTGTGATCCTCTATCGGAGACAATATCTGACGGAAGACCGTGGAGACGGATGATATGAGTGACGAACAAATCCGCTAGCAGGAGAAAATTTCTTAGAAAAGTAGGCACATGGGTAAGTCTTCGAATCCCGCGGATCTTTTTGGGATAAGACTGCGCCAGTACCTATGTCGGAGGCATCCACCTCAATGATAAATGGAAGATCTGGATCTGGGGGTCGGAGGATGGGAGCAGAGACAGACGCTTGTTTGAGATCGTGGAATGCTTTGATGGCAGCTGGCGGCCACTTGCTAGGATCAGCACCTTTTTTTGTAAGGTCTGAAATAGGAATAACCAAGATGTAGAGACTTTGGATAAATCTTCTATAATAGTTAGAAAATCCCAGGAAGCGTTGAGATGCCTTTAGGTTGCTGGGTTGCACCCAATCCAAGATAGCCTTCACTTTAGCGGGATCCATGGAGAATTCCTCTGGAGATATCACATGCCCTGGAAAGGTGACAGTCTTCACCTCGAATTTGCATTTCTCCGGTTTAGCGAAAAGGTGATTCTCCCTGAGGCTGCTGAGGACTTGGCGAGCGTGTCTCCGGTGTGAGGTAAGTTCAGAGGAGAAGATCAGGATGTCATCCAGATAGACTATGAAGAATCTGCCAAGGAAGTCCCGAAGAACTTCACTGATAAGATCCTGGAAGACAGCAGGTGCATTGCAAAGCCCGAAGGGCATGACCAAGTACTCATAGTGTCCTGAGTGGGTATTAAACGCTGTCTTCCATTCACCTCCCTCACGGATTCTGACCAAGTTGTAGGCGCCTCTAAAGTCAATCTTGGAGCATATGACTGCTCCTCTAAGCTGGTCAAACAGATCGGAGATGCGTGGAAGCAGGTAAGTATTTTTCACAGTAATCTTATTCAAAGCCCAGTAGTCAATACAAGGTCTAAGAGACCCATCCTTCTTAGTGACGAAGAAGAACCCGGCCCCGACTGGAGACTTGGAGGGACGGATGAAATACTTTCGCAGGTTGTCACGGATGTATTCTTCCATAGAAGAAGATTCCGGGCGAGAAAGTGAAAATATTCTCCCCTTGGGAAGTTTGGCTCCTGGAACGAGTTTGATGGCGCAGTCTGAAGCTTGGTGAGGAGGCAGTTCCTCTGAAGCCTGATCCGAGAAGACATCCGCGAAGTCCAAGTATTGGGCAGGAAGGCTAGTCAGGTTAGTCTGTCCCAAGCGGATGGGACAGGAGAGACATACCCCCATGCAAGATTCGCTCCAGCCCAGGATTTCGCCTGAAGTCCAGTCGATGCGAGGGTTATGGACCTTCAGCCAGGGATGGCCGAGGACAATGTGAGCTGCGGGACGTGTAACAGATCCCAATGGAGAGTCTGAGGGGGACGGTGCTTTCCAGGATGACCCCCTCAGACAAAGGTCTTCCATCTAGACCACAGGCGGTTACCGGAGAGGAGATGATCCTGGACTTGATACCCAAGGATTGGGCAAACTCCACATCAATTAAATTCCCGGCAGCGTCACTATCGATGAAGATGGAAACGCTGACTTCTTGGTCACCGACCGACAGGTGAGCTGGAACGTGAAGGGAATGTTTAGAAGATAGGAAGTGAGTACCCAGACAGAGCCCTTCAACCTCCGTCTGGGTTAAGCATTTCCCGACGTGGTGGTCTTATTGGGGCAGTTATCTGCCCGATGAGCCTTCCCACCACAGTAGAGACAGAGCCCCAGAGTGCGTCACCGCATCTTCTCTTGCTTCATTAGGTGGTAGGAGCCAATCTGCATGGGTTCCTCACACCCAGTAGTATCGACTGGAAATTGGACCGGGGAAAACGAAGAAGACGAGTCTCTCTCCACCCGGCGTTCTTTCAAGCGACGATCCACTTTGATGGAAAGGCGCATAAGGTCTTCCAAATTCTGGGCCTGGGGGAACTGTAGTCTTTTATCTGTTCCGAAAGGCCAACGCGAAGCTGGCTGCGTAGTGCGGGATCTATCCATCCAGAGTCATGGGCCCAACGACGGAACTCGGCACAGTATTCCTCCGCAAGTTTTCTTCCCTGGCATAAGGTCTGTAGTTTAGCCTCCGTCGTGGCTATACGGTCCGGGTCATCATACAAGAGCCACAGAGCTTCAAAGAAGGCATCGACTGTCTGCCGGGCAGGATCTTGAGGAGATAGACTAAATGCCCACGCCTGGGGGTCGCCTTGCAGGAGCGAGATGAGCTCTGGAGCTCTGTACCGGAGGCATTGGGCCGGAGCTGAAAGTAGAGCTTGTATCCTTCCTTGAAGAGGAGAAATTGAGCGCGGTCTCCGGAGCGGTCCGGAAGGTTGGCCTTGACATCCGTCTCACCTGAGGTGAAGCAGAAGCTGAAGCCTGAGCGCTGGGTGGTTGCAGTGATGTGATGACTTGATCCTGGGATTGGACCTTGGCTATCAGGGTCTGGACCACTTGTCCCAGGTTAGATACTTGGGCAATGAAGGCGTTAATTGCCATGTTACTAACGGATATAATAACCTGTATTTGGCCGGTTATACGGTTATGACAACCTGGAATTACCTGGGTCAAGAACCAGGGTAGACGTGACAGTGGGTTGAAGGTTTTACGGCACACTGGAATTACCTGTAGTGAAAACCAGTTTGGCCGTGAGGTAGAGACGGAAGTTGCTAACCAACCGGAGTCTAGTGGGACTTGGTGTTAACTAGAGCCTCTAAAAGTGAGGATAGTCTGGGCTGCAACTTTACCCACAGGTCACGACCTCTGGGGCAACTCCCAGGAGAGGAGGTTAGAAGTAAAGGAGGAAATAAGTGGTAAGGCAGCAGGAAAGGGGAGTAAGCGGGAAATAGATCGGGCCAGAAGAGACCGGCATGTGACAAACCCAAATGAACGTAAAACAGAGACCATAGACATAGGAGGGTAAACGAGACTGACTGGACTAACTGACGGACTAGGGCAAACACACACACTCCAGCAGGACCCCAAGGGGTTACACAGACACTCACACAGGAATAGGCAAGGAGTAAATACAAGGGGTTAATATGACATGGTGGGAGAAGAGGTAATGGAAAAGGCAGGAGAACAATGGAGGAAAAAGGCAGGATAACACTGGGTCAATCAGGAATCAGAATAATAGCAAGAGGCAAGGAGAGAGAAAGTAATCAGGCAGGCACAGATTCTGACACAGCAATCTATAACCGGCATCTGCCAGAAGGCAGTGCCAAACTTATATAGAGGCTGCTAGCCCCTCCAATGGGAATGTTTCTGGGCACAGGGAGATGATGTGATACTGCAGGGACGGAAGCGCGCCTGCTAGACACTCCGGCGGCGCTACACGTGGTTTTTGTTTATATGCCATGATTGGCATGTCGGCCGGAGCAGAGAGCGAGGAGAGGCACACAGCGAGTCGCAACCGCTGAACAGAGGGCCAGGAGAGGTGAGTTTTGCGGCATGTGACAGGAAGGTGCTATCCTTTACGACTGAAATCTCACGTGGTCTGTGTTTGCGAGACGAGCTTGTGTTGCTGTACTCTGATTACTTCTATGTGCACTCTCTGGGACACTGGAGCTTGCTAAAGGGTAATGTGGATTGACTTGCTGGCTCACTGTTTGATGTGCCATATATAAAGGAAAAATATTAGCTTGGGCTTTGCAGTAACAACAGACTGCCTCCTATATTCAGTCTATTAAGACAGATAGACAGGGTAGCCAACCATCTTAAAACTTGCTTGCCTTATCTTATACATAGCGATCAAGAAGGCTTAGTCCCTGGTCAAGAGGCTAAGGACAATCTACAAAACTAATAAACCTCATCCACTAGGTCCTATGCTCAGATAAATATTATATCCTTCTCTCCATGCTGATACTGAGAATATATTCGAAAGAGTGGATTAGATCTTTATAGCAGAAATCTTACAGCATTTAGACCTTGGCTCACAATGCATCCAGAGAATTCTTGCTCTGTATCTTTCTACAAAAACTAGTGTAAAATTCAATGGTACCTTTTCACCACCTTTCTCCATTAAGGCAGGGTAGTCCTTTTTCTCCTTATCGTTTCCCAACATTTTCCACACTGGCCGAGGGTATAAATAGGACCCAATGACAGTAGAACTGTCATTAGCGCCGGGATGTCCTGCTAGCAGGACATGAGCTGCGTCGCTCTGAAAGGTTTTTTTTTATGCCAAGACCTCCACCCCGGATTATAAGCTTACAATAATGGATCCCATACAAGCTGGTATTTCTTTTTATTAATAATTTTAATGTATAGAATTTATTTCATGTACTTTATGTATTTAATGACTAATGTTTAGAATAATATTTTTTTTTATATATATTGAATGTATTTAATGTATTTTATGTACTTTATATATTTAATAAATATTTAGAATACTTTTTTGTTAATAATTTAAATGTATTTAATTTATTAAATGTAAATTATTATTTTAATGTTAAGGGCTGGCCTTATCTTTTATTATGTATTTAGGGGGTCTATTTCTATGTTGTGTTTAGCACAGAATAACAGGGCATGCTGGCGCTTGTGGTTCTCAAAGCGCCAGCATGCCCTGGCATCCTTGGGCAAACTGGTGCTTGTAGCACTAAAAGCATCAACATGCCCTGTCGCATTTAAATTCACAAAAACTGGAAATTCATGGGTAATGTGAGAGGGTCAGACCCAGGAATTTCCCAGGTTTTTGTGGAATTATAATGCAGCTTTTATTTTGGACCTGGCATTTCCCCTGGGAAAAACCCAGGTTTTTTTTACCTTTGGTGATGTGAAAAGGGTATTAAATGGCGATCTCCTAATCCCTCCAAAATTAAGGAATGGTGCGATTGTTTAGATCAAACATTTCAAACTTGTGACTCACGGGCCACATGCTGCTCAAACAACTATTTCTTGCGGTCTCATATTGCTATGTGGACCCAGTGAATCACTGGGTTAAATGAAGGGCTGGCAAGATGCCCTGCTGCCGGCGATCATGACTGAAAGGGAGTTCCTGCTAACAGCCACTGCGGCAGTTACACAAAACAGCTGATAGCCAACCCCATTTCAGCTGTCCTGTATAACTGCTGCAGCGGCTGACAGCAGGACCAAGATTGCTTTATGCAAAAGACGCTGACATAACCTTAGGTCATGCTAGTGTCACTGAAGAGGAGCATGCGCTGTGGAGGAGAGCAGAAGAAGGAAGACATCAAAATTAGGTAAAATATATACTGGGAAGCTGGAGACATATGAATGTGGAATTACAGGGAGCTGGAGACTTTTGATGGGGAATACTGGGGTGGCTGGAGAGACATTGGGCCTGACCCAGAACAACGCATCGGAGCGAATTTACGTGTGGCGGAGACGTAAATTCGCCTATTTCTAAGTACTGCGAATGCACACCATAGTAAATACGCTCATTAGCGTAGCGTAATTGTAATAAATTCTTTATTTGTAAAAAGAAAAGAACATGACATGTCACATTAAAATGAAGTGCAAATTTTCACATCCAATGTTACATCATATGATTATGATTACAGAATACAGAAGTTAGTCAGAGCAACATTCGTCATGTCTATAAAGATTTCAAAAACATAACAAGTTGGGGTCAGGTGGGGGAGGAGAAGGAAAGGA
>WWET01002755.1:1317-11398 GCA_011038615.1 Limnodynastes dumerilii | reverse complement strand
CTCTTTCTTTCCCATTCTTCTAGGGTTTTTTTTGTGCAAATAGTTACCATGGTTTCTCTTGTATTAGCTCCAATATTCTGATTGAGTCTGAGATTCTGTATAATTTTTGTTGTTTTAGGTTATTGAAAATGTTGCCTTATTACATAACTATGTTAATGCTGTTGTAATATGTATGTTAATAAAAACAGTTTAAAAAAAATTATTTAAATTTTTGACAACGTTTTTCAAATTGAGAACATTTTTAACAACTGTACAACCCACATTATGGTGTTGGTTGGATCATGGTCCAATTTATGATAATCATCGCATCATATAATTATAACAGTGGACTAGCCATGTAAAATATAATAAATAAAATCCACAAAACCTCTATAACGTTCACTTAAATTCTTATACATGCAATTCCAATATTTAGAAATTTTGTTTACTTTAAAAACTTTTCAGCCTTTCCATTCACAGCTATGCCTCTTACGACACCTGTGGGGTTAATCACTTTAAGCAATAGCTGAAAACAACGTGTGAATGCAATCACGTGTGAATGGCATACAAACTATTAGCATAATACATTTGCATATAGGCTTTTTGTACATCCTCAATTTTTCATTTAGTTTCTTCCTGTAGCTAGACCCTGGTATCTGAAGCATATGTAAATTTCATATATGACTTGAAATATTCTCACAACAAAAAAAAAATTGGTGGCGTCCATGAAGCGAGAGGTCTTTTCAAGCCCTTGTAACCTCGACAGAAAAGCCCAGGACACACTCTCTTTTTTTCCTACATCAAATAATCTTATTTCTTGGACAAATATTATTTTCTTTTTCTGTATTTAATTTTTAAACTAATTTCATTAAAAAAAATTGCAAACAGCTGCAAAACATACAGAATATATAACAATTCTTACATGCAGAAACTGTAAAGGACAATATTCTAGTTTGACATGACAAGATTCTTTGGCACCTTTTTCCTTATGCGGTGAGGCTTCAATCAGTCCATATTGGATATATATTTGTTTAGGAGTGCAAAAATGGAGGTCAGGCTGTATCCATGGGCTGGATCCAGACTTAAGTAAGTGCTTTAAATTAGTTACTCCTGGGCTAAACCATGTTGATTGCAAGGGGAGTTCATTGTATTCTTTGCATGCAGGGATATATCTTTGAATTGCTTACTGCACACAAATACTGACCAGCTTTACTATCACAAGTGTTATTTAGACTTGGGATAGAAAACCTCTCAGCTCTAATACTGACTCCCCAGTAATCAACAAAGTTTAGCCCAGGAGGGTAACCAGAAAAAAACTCACATGAAAAAACCCCACAGGAAAATTGCTCACTGAAAAACCCCCACTGTCATAAATGCCCACAAGAAAGATGCTCACATGGAAAATTGCAGGAAAAAAAACCATATGGAAAAAAGCCCACACAGAAAAAAACCCTTATGTAGTAATTCTGCTATGCTATACAGTGGTATAATGAATGCAGGGTGTACAGTGCACACAGGCCCCAGAGAAAAAGAACAACCATGGCACCTACTCTGCACCCAAACTGCTTAACTGGCAGAACACATTCTGAGCATTCTCCCTGGCTGCTGATATTGCAGGTTATACCTAGGCAGCGCAGCAATAGAGAATACTCTCCCTGCTTCCCAGCTGCCATTCAAGCAATTTGCAGCATGCTGATTGGTGGATGGCTCTGGGCATTCACCAAGAGTGATGGGTGGTCTCATAACCACTGATTGATAGATGGTTGGAGTCAACCACCAATCACAATGCAGGAAATAGAAATAGTTTGCCAGGGACTGTAGCACAGGATAGGAGATATGGGATCTGATCAGGGGTGTAATTTTATGAGGCTGTTCTGGGTGATCTGATTTGGGGTGTCATTTTATGGTGATGTTCTGGGTGGTCTGATCTGGGGTCTGACCTGGGGTGTCATTTTATGGAGATGTTCTGGGTGGTCTGATTTGGAGGTAAAGTGGTTTTGATGTTTAATGAAGGGGTCTGATCTGGGGGGAGGAGTCACATGTCTTTGTATTCCTCTTCTGAGTTTATCTTGAGTCTGTTTCTTAATTTATGCCTGTATTTCTATAAAATTATGTATTTTTTAGATTTGTGTATTCTATGCATGTGATATAGTTTTTATATTTTTAAAACATGGTTGGAATCTCCCTGATGCTGATTCAGTTCCAGGAGTCATTGCGGTATGATGACAGAATTTAGAAATTGTCTCCTATTTAACAGCATTGAGGCCTATGGAGGCAGCCATTTTAATGGAAGCCAAATGTAATCAAAGACTGGCAGTTATCTAAGACAACATGACTTTAATAATGGAGATAGAAATGAAAAATACACTTTGGTTTCTTAATCAGCTGCAGGGTCACCAACTTTTATATTTTCTATAAATGTGAAGAAGTCATCACATCTCCTATTCACAGTCTTAACACTAATACTGAATGTATTTATTCACTGATAATATAACAATGAATAAATACTGATGCTGTCATTTATAGTGAGAAATAGTTTTTCTGGCAGCAATAGACACACCCATGGGTGGAGCTATTTACAGGACACACCCCTTTGGCAATACAAGAAACACCCCTTTGGTGTTAGACAGCTATAATGAGGTTCTCACATACTTCTTTTCTACATATACTGAGGGTACAGCAGGGGAGATCTTCAGTTTCCTGTAACAACTTGGAATCATCATGATGCAGCCTTGGAACGGTCACCAAAAACTACAAACTGTTGTGAGGGATTTCACAACGCTCTTAATTCCCTATTCCACTACAATTATCCCAGCGTGTGGTTTCTATTTGATGGACTGCAGAGGGACTTGGCTTGCCACAAATTAACACTGGCTAATGCACAGGCAGGTCGCCTAGAGGTGAAAAAGATGAAATATGAGGCACCTATGACATGATTGCCACTTCTGTGCAGCAATATGAGCAGGTGGAAGATAAACTACATTTCTTAAGATTGGCTAATTTGCAGTAAAGAATTTTATCTGAAATATTATTTACTTTATTTATTATTTAATGTTGGGGCTGTCTGCTGTGCTCCTCACTCATTACGGGTAAAAAAAAAGTGCATTATTAAATAATTGTTGTTTCTATAACTTTTTTCTTCTCAGTAAAGTTTGATGATAAAAAAAAAACTGTTTACTTTGATTTCATGTATTTCTCTTACAAACATTTACACTCTATGGGCTTGATCCAGACCTACGCTCATGAAACGCTCGTGCGTAGCGTATTTATACCAACGTACCTACGATGCACTCCCCTTGGTCGTACTTAGTTTTGCCTTCTTACGCCCAGCAAACTCTACCCTAACTTTTCTGATCGTAACTGCGGGCGTCCGTAAGCTCAATGCGTAGTTACGACGCTTAGCACGCCCATACTGTACAATTTAAATGCCTCACCCCGCCCTCGGTGCGTATTTACGGAAATTGAAAATAAGAGAAGAAAGTTACTCCTGGGCAAAACCATGTTGATTTCAGGGGGAGTCAAATTAATTGTATTCTTTGCATGCAGGGATATATCATTGCTTTTGCTTACTGCACACAGCTACTGAACAGATTTACTTTTACACTATTATTTAGACTTGGGCTGGGAAACGCCACCTCTTAACTATAATACTTTTGCAACAGAAGAAATTTGACTCTCCTGAAATCAACATGGTTTTGCCCAGGAGTAACTTTCCTCTCCTATTTTCAATTTCTGAATCAGGTCCAATAGCATTAAAACCCAAAACTTCATACACAGGCCAATTTTTGTATAGCAATGAATTCCTATACTTATAGAATAGCAGAATCACTATATGTGGGCAATTTTCCGTGTGGGCATTTTTCTGTGTGGGCATTTTTCCGTGTGAGCAATTTTCTTGTGGGCATCTAATTAAATTAGTAACAAATTTCAAGCACTTACTTAAGTCTGGATCCAGCCCCACATTTGTATGATACACCTAGCAACTGCTGACATAGTCTAGAGCAGCCTACTCTGTTATTAACAGAATATCATTTAGGGAGTTCATCAAACTCTGTGACCCCCACATTCCCGTGTCTCAAGGTAGCAGTTCTTATGGAATACAGAGGACCTGTGCACAACTTTTCATAGCATGGATGCTGCAACTTATGTCATAATTAGAGAAACAAAAAGTAATACAGTACATAAAAGGGAGAAGGAACAGATGCAGAAATAGACACTTAATATGTTCACATTGCCATTATTATATGAATTTACAGGTAATGCAAATATTGTTAAACTTTATACAAACAGGTGTATTTCATGGTTGTGAAATACCAATATACCACCATTAATTTTAGATGTTTTTGTTTTTTTTTTACATTTTAAGTGCTTCATTGCTCTCACAATACTAAATGATGCCCTTGAAAAACTGAAATATAAGGAATTAAAAGGCCATAGCCCAATGTGAAAACTGGGCATTGCCAGTGTTATTAATTGGTAAATCACATTACTGTGTTCACTTTGCTAATCCCTTTGAAATGCCAGATGTCGTGCTTGGTTAATCATAATTCCATTTATAAAATTTTTGACTGATTGAGCCAACATGCTTGTTTGTGATTGAAATCTGCTTATGTAATAGCGGTATATGAAAATAAAAACATGATCATTTATCAAATAAGATCACGTGAGCCAAAAAAATGTGTAATATTAAGAGAGAAGGCAAAAAAATAAAACTAAAATTGTGTACTTAAAAAATATATAAATGTAAAAGTATGATTACTAAGCACATGAAACAAATGCACACTCTGGGTATGCTAATCACCTTCATTCTTTTTCAAGCTATGTATTTTTGTATAATTATTTCAAATTAATCATGTCTAAATTACTTATTGCTTACTCAAAAGAACACAAATTTAGGTGTTTCTTTAAAAGTTCTAAAACCTACTGGTGCCCTAATGCTACTGAAAGATCCCAGGGAAGATAATCTAAATTACGGCCTTGGGTTTTACAGCAAATGGATAATTACAGCTAATTAGTTCATTTTTTTTCCAACCTTCTAAATTATAGCAAATGCATTATATAGTCTGCAAAAAAAAGAGACCAGAAATACTGGGGCTGATCCAGAGTTTTACTTCTACCTGTTTTTTTTTTTTATTTAGGTGTAACGCTAGTCCTAAGCAATACAATGTTGAACTGCAAGGGGAGGCAAATTTATATTATAAAAACACAATTAGAATTGATTAGAATTGAGAGATGAAGGACCTGATTCAGAGTTTTAGTGGATGTGCAAGTTGCAACCGCTAAAACATTCTATTCAGAGAAACACGCACCTCTGAATTGGCTGTATTTAAACAAAAAAAAAAAGCAGTCGGAGCTATAATTGTTCCAACCGCATGGCATGGTTTTAAATTGGTTTGCTGAATGCAAAGCAATTAACCCCTTCAGCCGCCTACCCCGCTGCGACTGAACTATATGAAATAAATAAAGAACGGCCCGCCCGGGCATGCTGCCGCTAGTAGTGCTACTACTCGTTCTCTCGATAATTCTTACAGTGCCCAAAGGGTATAAATAGACCCCAATGACAGTAAACCTGTCATTAGCGCCGAGATGTCCTGTGTAAGGCATGCTTGCTCTAGTAGCACTACTATCGGCAGCATGCCTTGCCACAAAAAACCTTACTGTACTTACCTGCTCTGATGGGGGTCCAATGATGTATCCTTTTATTCCGAGGGTGGTCTTGGCAAAATAAAAAAAGCCTACGAACAGGACAATGCCCATGGACATCCTGGCGCTAATGACAGGTCTACTGTCATTGGGGTCTATTTATACCCTTTGGGCACTGTAAGAATTATTAAGAGAACGAGAATTCTGACACTGAATTCTCGTTCTCAGTCTTTCTGATCTAAAAGAAAGACCTATACAATTATATGGGATAAGAAGGCTTTTTAAATATGACACTGCTGTGTCTTCTTACTCCATAAAGCTATAAGAAAACAGAATAACTAAAAAAATGATAACATAAGCTATTACAACATACATCATTGGGAAGGGATTTATAACTATGTTGCTATGGATAAAATTGAAATTATCAGGTATATTCTCCCTTTTCCTTATCCTCCCATGGCAGCATAGAAATCTGGGTCGTGCCCAGGGTTGTTTTTTTTTTTTAACAACTGCACTAAGAATCTTTCTTCTGAAACTGGAATCCGCTGAAGATAGTGGCCAGATTTAGATCTGTTTGTATGTCAGTTTAGAAAACGTAATTTTGCGTCATTTGCAAGTATGCATGCTCAGAACAGAGCCAGACGCATATGCTCCCAATTCAAGTTAAAACATAAATGGCTGTGTATCATTCTGCAGGGGGTTCCATGGGTGGGTGTGGGTGAAGGGACGTAGTCAATAAGCTGGATGGGCATGATCACGCAACTGCCCTCGATCCACATCTGAGCGTGCTCGTCCGTGCACACGTAATACATCAAAACATTTGCACCTGCTAGGGATCATGCCTAACCTATTCATGTATCCTCAATGAATAGGAAAAATCAGATTAAACCAATTTGTCATGTACTTGGGATGTTAAAATGTCACACAAACATGATTTTTAAGATTTATTTTTCAAACCATTTTATGTCTTGCAATGATCCAGATCAGGAACGTATTTTGGACATAACATCTAACGTAATTACATTGTATTGAGTATTTACAACCTTATGGACGCATATTGGTGTTGTGAATCTGGATAGGATGTACATGCGTTACAAATACGTTGCATAGTTTGTGACGCAATTGCATTCAGATCTGGATCAGCCCCGGTATATTCAGTCTATAGTGTTTCTGTAAAGACGACCATCCAGCCACTTTACAGAGGTCTTCAATCGAGGATGATTTCTTTTCTGCCCAGGCAGTAGCCATAGGTCTAGTTGAGTGAGCTTTTATACCTAAGTGATCCTCTAATTCGTTGATATATAGGCTTGTTGAGGATTTGATCCACCTAGCTATGGTAGATGTGGAAGCTGGTCGACCTTTGTTTTTACCTTCAGGCATAATAAAGAGTTGTTTGTATTAACTAAATCCAGTCGTTCTGTCAATATATATTTTCAGTGTCCGCACAAAGTCCAAGGTGTGGAACTTTCTCTTCTTCTGCCTTAAGTATAGGACATAATGAAGACAGAACCACCTCCTGATTTATATGAAACTTAGTGACAACCTATGGGAACAATATCCGGGTTGGTTCTTAGAACAATCTTGTATAGACTTAGATGTTTTAACCAAACACTATTCGATCACATTTAAACATGTAAAGTCAGCCATGTTACAAGAGATCCATATTAAAACTATTTATAGAGTCTGGCTTGTTCTGTTGAAGAGATGTATTTGCTGATGATGTACTCTCACAATAAAAACAGAATTTCAAAAAAATAAAAAATAAAATAGAACGATCTTGTCCTGAAAGAAACAGAAACTGGCTCCTCTGCCCAGAATGCCTGCAGTTCGGAAACTCTCCTAGATGAAGGTATTGCCACTATGAAGCCGACTATCAAACACAAATTTTTATTGAATGCTATCCAGAGGTTCAAAAGGTGCATTAGTTAGAGCATCCAGGACCAGGTTAAGATTCCAAGGGAATAGAGGTCTTTGACTATAGGTCTTTTCCTGAATGCAGCCTGCACAAATTATTTTTAATACACTTATTATTAGCCAGGCTCTGTTGATACTTTGCGCAGAGATATTTTACATAGATAGTCTTAAAGACTGCATATATGCAATATGCAATCTACCTACTGACCATTATCCTAGTGACAGCTATACCATACAGGCCACCATACAATACAGACTGCATCCTTCCAACCACTGTACAATAAATTCCACATTCTTGTAACCACAATGCAGTTTAAAAAAGGCCTCCTTGTGTCACAAAAACAGAAAACATGTGTAACCATAATACAATAGAAGCACAGTCTTGTAAACACTTAGTTATCCAGTTTGTGTGTGTACAGTGTATATATATCTAAATCTCTCCCCCTTATGTGTCTTAAGTCTCACAGTATCCCCATCATGTCTCTGCAGCTCCCAGTATCCCCATCATTGCACCCAGTTCCCCTCTGTATCACCCATCATGTGCCTCCAGCACCCTCAGTATCTCTCATCATGTGCCTTTAGCCCCCCTCAGTATTCATGTCTCTGCAGCCCCTCAGTATCCACATCATGTCTCTCCAACACCCCTCAAATATTCCCCTCACATCTATGAAACCCCTCCCCAGTATCCCCATCATGTCTCTGAAGCCCCTCCAGTATTCCCCATCATGTGCCTCCAGCCACCTCAATATTCCACATTATGTGCCTCCAGTCCCCTCAGCATTCCCCATCTCCAGCCTCCTCAGTATTCCCCATCATGTGCCTCCAGCCCCCCTCAGAAAATCCCTATTATGTGCCTCCAGTCCCCTCAGTAATGCCCATTATGTGCCACCAGCCCCCCTTAGTATTCCCCCTTATGCTCCTACAGCCCACTCATTATTCTCCCTTATGTTCCTCTAGCCCCCTCAGTATTCCCCCTTATGTTCCCCCAGCCGTCTCAGTATTCCCCTTTATGTTCATCCAGCCCCTCAGTATTTGCCCTTATGTTCCTCCTGCCCTCTCAGTATTCCCCCTTATGTTCCTCCAGTCCCTCAGTATTCCCCCTTATGTTCCTCCAGCCCCTCAGCATTCCCCCTTATGTTCCTCCAGCCCTATCAGTATTCCCTATTATGTTCCTCCAGCCCTCTCAGTATTCCCCCTTATAATCCTCCAGCCCTCTCAGTATTCCCCCTTATGTTCCTCCAGCCCTCTCAGTATTCTTCCTTATGTTCCTCCAGCTTTCTCAGTATTCCTCCTTATAATCCTCCACCTCTCTCAGTATTCCCCCATATGTTCCTCCAGCCCTCTCAATATTCTTCCAGCCCTTTCAGTATTCCCCCTTATAATCCTCCAGCCTTCTCTGTATTCCCCTATATGTTCCTCCATCCACCTCAGTATTCCCCCTTATGTTCCTCCAGCCCTCTCAGTATTCCTTCTTATGTTCTTCCATCCCCCCTCAGTATTCTTCCTTATGTTCATCCAGCCCCTCAGTATTCCCCTTTATGTTCATCCGGCACCTCAGTATTCCTCCTTATGTTCCTCCAGCCCCTCAGTATTCCCCCTTATGTTGCTCCATCCCCCCTCAGCATTCCCCCTTATGTTCATCCAGACCCTCAGTATTCTCCCTTATATTCCTCCAGTCCCTCAGTATTCCCCCTTATGTTCCTCCATCCCCCTCAGTATCCCCCCTTATGTTCCTCTATCCCCCCTCAGTATTCCCACTTATGTACATCCAGCCCCTCTATATTCCCCTTTATGTTCCTCAATGCATTTGCATCTTCTAACGGGCGTGTAGTCCTTTTAGCAATACGAGAGATCTCTGCGTCCTCAGGCATTTTATTCACTGACAGAATCCTTTAGTCAGGATACTTCCATTCATCTGAAATAATATTTTTGATAATTTGGGAAACAGGAAACGTTCTTCCCCTCTTTTTATGCTCCTTAAATATGAGGTCTTGTGACTTTACTGTCTGAGATAAAGGGGGAGTCCCCCGGCATACTGTATATGCCCCTTTGTCTGACTTCTCGGAAACCTACAAAACAGATTGTTTAGGCCTCTTGATTGACATCTTTGCTAAATTCTCTGATGACAAATGTCTCTGCTAAGGCTGTCCTCATTAATTGAACAAAATCTGTCATATTTGCTGAACGTTGCTGTTGCTGAGTTACTAAGCAACCTAGGCAAATAGTACCCACATTCTCTTCTGGTAATATTTCATCACTAACAGCACATTTTGATGCTCTTTGTTTCTTATGCCTTTCTTTAACAGGCTGGTATTTTATCCTTCCTGGCCTAGACCTACAGACAAATAAAATCTATGTACTAACTAATATAACTAAATGAAATTAGAAATATCAAACAGATATTCTACACTGGCTTACCTGGATTTGAGGGTGTGTGACCGTTTTTCCTCCATCAACACGAAAAGGAAAAGGATCCCAGATGAAAAGTTCCACAAATTAGTGTCCTTGGTGAATAATTCCAAAAAAAACCATCAACTTCCTGCTG
>WWET01002754.1:195867-225325 GCA_011038615.1 Limnodynastes dumerilii | reverse complement strand
GGATACCATAAAATCCGCCAGCAATCCGAGTTCCTTCCGCATGTAGCGCATGCGCAGACCTGTCAAAAAGCATCCCATTTGTGTGAAATTCACATGGATGCGATACTCTGAATCAGGCCCATTTGCCCTGATTTTATTTTACAATAGGATTATTATATTTCACATTTACGTACAATTTATTATGTCTTCTCATTTACTGTCATTTTTTTTTTATTCATTCAGAAGTATTACCGAAAGTCCTATAAATGTATAAAATGACAAAGTTTTCAGGACCAAATATATAAATTTTTTTTTGTATTTGTTTTTTTAATCTCATCATATGACTTGTAAAATTATAGTACAGTTCATTTAACTATCACAATCAATATTTTCTTTTTTTTATGCATATAAATGATAATCATAATAAAATTAAATAAACACAACAACTTCTTGTTTATGTAGTTTATGAAGTACTGCATACACCATGTTTTAGGATATGCAGAATTGACACTCACAGATTTCACGCTATAAAATGTCAGAAATCACAAATAATTTCCTACATTGCAATTAATGGTAGAGGATCCAATGAATTGCCTGCGGCAATAAAACTTCCCCTCCAACACCGTTAACAATAGCTATGCAGTGGATGTAAGGCATGCTTGTCTTTACTCATTTTGCACTAAGCATTCTTAAAATGTCAGCTGCATTAAATCTACATAGTATTAATGTCCTTGATGATGCGCGTGTACTGCAGCTATTATTCTCTGTAATGAATGATTGGAGAATGAGGGGTGGGAAGATGTTCTTTATTGCTGAATTATTCATTCCATATAGGGTCCCCAGGGAAAAAAGCCCAACCGAGGCAGATAAGCAATTAATGACTTTCATCACTAGTTCGTCCAGCTCATTAGTCAGTATCCATGTAATCAATACTTGTTTATAGAAATGTATTTATTTCTAAATGGGGTATTTGAATATTTAGTGGAAAAGAATAAATGACATTAGGTTAAACAAAAATTTATCTCAGTGATTCAAAAATGCCTTTTGGAAATCTAAAACTCTTTGTTTTTTGTTTTTTGTTTTATTCATTTGTTGTGTCTTCTGTTATGAGTACATTATATATTACCATGACACCTATTTGCATTACATTTACTATGGTGAAATATTGTCCTCTGACTGTGTAAACAAGGAGTATGCATATGTGCTAAATGCTATACAACCTGACAGCATGCTTATATACATAACTGACCTATTTAGCTTACCTATAACCAGTAAAGAGAACATTGTTTATTAGTACATTGCCACTCTTGTCGTGCTTTTCAGGGTTATGCAGATATGTTGCTGTTGCTGTTTCTGCAAACCCGACTACATTGCACAAACAGTGTTTTGTGGACTTTTTTATCTATCACGTTATTTATAGGCCACAGGGAGAAACTAATAAATAGTCTCCAATGAGACAACAGACTAAACTTGATTACGGTTTACATTCTGTAATACATACACAAATAAATCTCCCCTGTGTCTTTTTAATTATTTGATTAATGCATGTGTTTCCCACACATTACTGCTGATGGCCTGATATAACTGTTTAAATATGTCTTTTGCTTCTTTTCTTTCCACTAGTGTAATCAATTAGGCTATTACATTTTTGCTTATATATGTCTTCTAATAAAAACTTGCCAACTTATTTGTTTAATGCATCCATGTAATTCCTCTAAGATGAAATAGATTACTATAAATCCAAGTATTTTTTTTGGGTTCTAAAACCATCTTTGTGTTTTAGCTTAGGCAAAACACCCCTAATTTGTTTGATTTTAGTTTTTGCTTTAAATGAAATAAACATAATCAAAGAGAGGTGAAATCATAAAATGTTATGTATATAATTAAAATTCAGCTTTGTAATTTCCATCACACAAATGGAATATTTGCACCTATATTTCAATATACAGAAAGAGCACTGCAAAAATGGAAACAAAGAATCCAACAATCAAAATTAATAATATTAAAAACAATCCTTCTTTTTAGCCATAGCAGGTTCAGATACAAGTGGCATAATCTGGCATTCTGTGTGCATGCGCAGAATGAACAATGCGGGCATTAAATTGAGAAGGGGTTATATTAGGAAATGAACTAGGTGTCAGCAATATAAAAAGCTAGGATTGGAAAATGCCCCCTTTTAGTAACGCGAAAACTGCATTACCAGGATGGAATCCTGGATCCAGAGGATCCAGATTCATTCGGGTTCTAAATTCCAGAGTGGGACAAGACAGAACAGGAAGCCGAAGCACTTCCACTTTGTGTGAGGGGGGGTATGTAAATTGTACAATAGCCTTCCCTCACCCGTACAAAATTTAGGATGGCAGCAGAGATCTGCATCCGGCCCATAATCTTCTTTCACAGTCATTGCTTTATTTAATTCATCATCATTGTTCCACTTCAAAAATGTTCTTTTTTTTTTACTTGACCTCACAACCTGCTCACAAGAAACGGCTACCACCTATGTCAGTTGGAGAGATAAATATTATATATAATGTAAACTTAGGATCAGCTTTGGTTGCCAAAATATATGGACCAAATCCAGGGAAATCAGATGGAAATTTATACTAGGGCAAAACCATGTTGATTTTCAAATGGAGAACAAATAGTTTTAGTCTTAAAAGAAGTTTGCTTTTGCTTATTGCACACAGATACTGACCAGCTTCACTCATAAACAGTTATTTAGACTAGAAAACATTACCTTTTAGCTCTAATACTGTCTTTCATAGATTAAAATTTACACACACGCACATGCACACGCACACACACACCCCTTCCCCTGCAATTCAACATAGTTTCACCCAGGTGTACATATCCATCTATTTTCCTCTTATTTTTAAACTCTGGATCCAATCCAGTGATCAAATTCCAAGATGGTACAAGCCTTTGGACCTGGCAAATTATGAAATAATTATTAGGTCTCACCGCAGCACTGCTCCCAGGCACCCCTGCGGCGCCCAGGGTGCCAATCAAGGCTCACCAAGTCACCTCTCCCATCAGCCCCTGCGGTTGGATAATTAATCCACCACATGGGCTGGAAGGTGGGAGCAGTGGCCGGAAGAGGCCTAAGGCAGAAGGTGGAGCTGCATGCTGTGGAGGAGAAAAGGGCCAGAAGCGGCTGAAGAGAGAAGAGAAGATCTTGGAGAACTCATAGAAGCGGCGCGGGAAGGTAGAAGACAGCAAATGAGGCAGTGGAGAGCAGTGCCAAAGAGCTCCACTTTGCCTCCACTGTCTCCCATCCTGCGTGGATGACATTAAAGATCGTCACGCCTGGAATCGGGGGAGAAACAACGCGTCTTCTCTGGCGGTTCTTCAGGATCGGGTAGGAACCTTTGGGGTGGGGGCGGGCCTGGGTTTGTTTGTAATTCGCAGGGCGCCAGAACACCACCCGTTACATTTTGGCATAGTCGGCAGGATCCTGAAGAACGCAATGGAGAACGCGGCGGGGGACGGAGACGTCATCATGTCCAAGGAGGAGTTCATGGCAGCCTTCCAGAGAGTGCTGGAAGACCGTCAAGCAGGCAGAACTCATTGTGGCGGCACAGGGAGCATTGGAGCGCTCGAGGGGGCTGGCTGGGAAGACAGCCTTGCGTGAGGAAGAAGAGGATCCCCAGTGTGACAGATGTGGACAGCTGGGACACGAAGGATGGGATTGCCTCACGACGGACGAGGACTTCTGTGACTTGCCGAAGAGAGTCCTAAAGATGAAAGTTGTCCCTGTGGCGAGTTTGAAGTTGGGGAACCCGCGTGATAAAGCAGAAGTGCGCGAGAACGCGAAGACCGTACGGAGAGACTTCTGTCAGCGGGAGAGGACCGAAAACTGCGCTGACAGGGAGCAACAGACGCCAGAAGTCCAGCCGGAAGTCAATAAGAGGAAGAGACAGCTACCTCCCATCCCTACATCAGTACCCCTACAAAGGCTTCTCCAGAGTCTTTCGGCGGAACGCAAGAACCCTAGGGCTGCAATAGAAGATCTCTGTCAGCAGGAGAAGCGGGACATCGTGTCGGAGGAGACACTGTCCAAAGATTGGGAGCTGAAGTGTCCCTGGTACGAGCGACGCCCCTGGAGGTTGGCAGAGGTGGTGTGCCCAACTGTGCCTGAGGAGAAGAGTAGCCCAGAAGAAGCCATGGCTGGGTGTTGCAGATCCCCATTGTTGCAGGAAGAAAGGGACTGCACAGAAGAGGAGGACAAGGGCTGGGAGGTATCCTTATCCCCAGAGGGAGATGTCAGCGATTGGGAGGTGGTACTACACTCGTCAGGAAAGACACAGAGGGACAAAAAGGAAGTCTCCTACCCAGGTAGAAGAGCGGACCATTGTACCTTCACTGAACCTGGGGCCATCATTCGGTGCGGATGAGGCCCCATCACCAGGAACCCTGGAAGATACATCCCTGGACTACTTTGTGGGGACCATAAAGGTCAAAGTGTGAGAGGTGCAGCAGACAGAGCGCCATGGGACACAGACGCGGTGTGGGATAGTGAGGACACAGCGCTGGAGAAGAAAGACGTGGCACGGGACACAGAAAGAAGATCTTACCTGCAGGAGGATTCCATCATGAGACCTCGCGTCACGGAGGTAAAGGAAGGACTGACAATTCTCACAATGCTGATTGGCTGCTGGCTGGTCACAGGGCTTGCAGCAGCCATCTTACTAAAGGAGACTGCGGTGAGCCTCACTGCGGTGCCCAGGGTGCATTGCGGTGCCATGGTGAGCCAATCAGAACTCACCACGTCACCTATCCCATCAGCCCCTGCGGTTGGATTGATAATCCACCGCAGTGGCCGGAAGAGGCCGAAGGCAGAAGGTGGAGCTGCATGATGTGGAGGAGAAAAGGGCCAGAAGCGACTGAAGAGAGAAGAGAAGATCTTGAAGAACTGGAAGAAGCGGCGCCGGAAGGTAGAAGACAGCAAGGGAGGCAGTGGAGAGCAGTGCCAAAGAACTCCACTTTGCCTCCACTGTCTCCCATCCTGCGCGGATGGCATTAGAGATCGTCACGCCTGGAACCGGAGGAGAAACAGCGCGTCTTCTCTGGCGGTTCTTCAGGATCGGGTAGGAACCTTTGGGGTGGGGGCAGGCCTGGGTTTGTTTGTAATTCACAGGGCGTCGGCACACCACCCGTTACACTGGCCATCTTAGCAGTATTGTCCCAATAGCCTAACTAAACCAGTGGAGAAATCGGTTTTTAAATTAAAATATTTGTTTTTCAAAATATTGTTATTTCATTATAAATGATGGGCTTGATCCAGGCTTAAGGTCATTTTACATAGGCAAATGTTCTCAAATTACGAACTACTAACTATAATGCACTCCCCTGGCACTCCCCTCGCACTCACGTAACTAAGCTGACTTATGCGTTCAGAATCCTACCTTAACTTTTCCTTGCGCCTCTCTGGTCTTATGTATCACCTTGTCGTACGTAAGTACCTAACTCACACTGTACAATTTAAATGCCTCCTTTCACAATGCGTATTTTTGGCTTTCGCAGGGATGTTGTACACCCTATTGTACAAAGTTAAGTACAAGTTGCATATAATCAGAGTTACAATGCGTAACATTTTACATGTATGTGCACAGTGTGTCCCCACAACCAGATTTACGCATGCTGCATGTGTAAATTGGCTGTCATTATTAAGTATGGATAAGGCCTGATATCATTTGCATTGCTATTTAACTGTGAATCCTCACACAAAGCTTACATAACATTTCTACGTACAATGACTTTCATAGCACTGTAATATACTTACATCTATTGTACTAGAAGGCTTAAAACATATTTTGGCTGATCCAGAGCTACACTTCTTGTTCTATGTGTTTTTCAGATGGAAGTGCAGCTAAGAACAGGAGTGAGTACAGAAAGATGTGTGCTGCCTATCCTTCTGTGTTAGCATCCAACTGCACTGCGCTAGTGGTTCCACGATATTTAAGTTACAAAAGGGGTGATTTTCTCATTTAAATAGATGTAGTAGCAGAGAAAGGAGTCTGGGTTTCTGTGAAACGCTTACACCATTGCATGATGTGGTGTAAGGGGAACACGCAAGTAATTTTTTATGTGAAAATGACCCTTCTGTAAAAATATAATAAAATAATTTAATTAAGTTCTCTAGCATTAATGTACATGATCCACATAGCATTTTCTGTAATTGGGGACAGTATTCACGTTTAAGAATGATTTAGGTTCTTAATTATATGCAAAAAGTAGCAAGGAAACTCCCCCCCCCGGTTTTCAGCTTCATAACTGACTTACGAATGCCATAGGGCTACCTTATCTTTAGGTTCGTAGTTGCATGTGTAGGGCGGCTAATTAAGAATGTTTTTGCCCAAACGCGCCCAGATTTCCTCATTTAAATGGTTCCCTCCACCCAATCTTCTTATGTTTGTTCTTAAGTTTTCCTGGCATGTTCCTTCATTCTTAAGCCATTACGAACCTTGAGGAAATAGGTTCGTGATGGTGATTCAGAGCTGTCCCATCCTTAAGTCCTACGTAAATTGTGTATATTAATTTACTACGCATGCGCAGTATATCCCTTCTTAAATGTACGCACCTAAAAACACGCATTTTTGTAAATGTGAATCCAGTCCTGTGTTATTAAATGCTGCAAATACAAGTAAATTACAGAACGCCATACCGCAGAGCTTTATTTTTTACAGTGGAACTAAGAAGCTTTACCTCTCAATTTAAATTTTTTGCAATTTAAGTTTTTCTCCCCTGATATTGATCAGGTGTACACATGCACCTGAAAAAAGGTGTAAGCGCAACTTTAGATTAACTTCGTTATCAGCAGGGTTTCTTTTTTCTAACACAGTTCTTTGACTTTGAATCTGGCCCATAGTGTATCAAATGTTTAGAAAAACATAGTTTATCCCACTAGTACTAACAAAAAAAAGTAGATTTTCATTTACAGTAGCTCATCAATGAATTAAAAGTCACCAACTACCTAATGGAACACTGTGAATGGTATAGCTCAAACACTTGCTGGTGTTATACCTAAACAGACATTAGTAATCCTCAGTTTTGTAACAGTGGAGTTGATACTGAGCTGTGTTTAATTAATTAATTAATTAAATAATAAATTAAATATTTTTAACTCTATTTTATTTATTTAAATGGCAGCATTTTTATATTTATATTGTACTTTATTATGTACTATGCTGTCCATCCCTACCCTGTATGTCTGTACTGTATTTTGCTATATTTTGTATGGTGCTGTGGACACCTTGGGGATGCTGTTAGTCTTAGGTTCAGGTCATTTTCAATGGTAAAATAACCCATTCATTAAAATAAAATCTGTGCTTAAAAAAATATTAAACATAGCAGCAGACTACCGCTAATATGCTCTGGCATTAATACACATGGAAAAAAGACATTTAAATGGGTTTTTAAATTCTGCAAATGGAAGTATTAGAGGCTTGTAGCTAAACATCTAGATTTGTAGCTAAACATGCCTCTGCTAATATGTCTCCGTTTACAGGGAGAGGGAGATGTCTGGCCCATTTACCTAAGTCTTATTCTGGAGTAAAAAACGCAACTCTGGATATGGTGCATGTTGTCACCGTGAATGCTGTCTTTTAAAAGTAGAGACAGACGAAAACTGATTTCCGGCTGTCTCTATTTTGAAAAAGGCAGCCATTTTCTAAAAAAAAAATTTTTGAATGGGTAAGTATGCTGATCGGTATACTTACCCATTCATTTTCACAAGCTGTCGGACCAGTTGCATCAGAAACCACCGGAGAGGTAAGTAACACTCACGGGGACTTTTAGGGTTAGGATCTGGAGAAGGGAGGGTTAGGGTCAGCCTGGGGGGAAGGTAGTCTTAGGTTTGGGCTATGGGGAGGGGAGTCTTAGGGTTAGGCTTTTGGAAGGGGAGTCTTAGGGTCAGGCTGTGGGGAAGGGTTAAGGTTAGGATAATGGAAGGGGAGGGTTAGAGTTAGGGTCATGGAAGGGTCAGGTTAGGGTAAGAATTAGACAAACGGTTGGGATAATTTAGACTTACCATTCGTAGCTCCATCCTCAGAGTACCGGGGATCGATTGCTTTGCCTCTGCGAGACAATAGCAATTGAATTCTTAGCCAAGAGTAAGAGTAAAAGTGCTGTTCGCAGCAGCTACCCACACCACTCTGGGTAGAACGAATATCGCATCCATGCTACAGCTCTGGATCAGGTCCAGTGTCTGGATGGCCACTGTAAATAGGAACTTAGTAAATGGGTTAACTTCCATTACTATGTTTCATGTTTTACTTACCCAACAATCTCAACTGCTATATAATTTATAGATTTGTTGTACAATGACAATAATCTCCAAATAATAGAGCTAATCCAGATTTTCAGAGTAAGGGCAAAACAGGTGGAAGTGTATACATGAGCCAAACCATGTTAAACTACAACAACAGAGTAATACCCCTTTCACATCACCACCTAAAAACTGGTATTTTGCAAAAACCTGGGTTTTTGGTGGTGATGTGAAACCACCACTTCCGGTAGACCCGGGTCAAGAGACCCAGGACTTGAACACGGGAAAAAAGAAGGGTTTTTCCCGTGTTCAACCCGGGAAGGGTGGAAATGTGAAAGCACCAGGGTTGTTTTCAACCCGGGTCTTTCATTTTGCCTCCCGATTGGCTTAGATTTGTCCACTGTTGCTATGGCAACAGTAAACAAATCTGTTTCTAGCGTCGGAAACCTAAAAAAAAAAATTGGCAAGCTGATGCTTGTAGTTCTACAATCATCAGCATGCCCAAGGATGACAGGGCATGCTAGCGCTTGGAGAACCACAAGTGCCATCATGCCCTGTCACCCGTTACAACAACACACAAATGAATACCCCTCCTAGCACCTAAATAAAATATAGGGCCGGCCCCTAACCTAAAAAAAAATACTAAACATTTCATGCCCCCCTACAAAGAATAAATTACATTTAATACCCCCAAATAATGTTATAAAAAAAGTACCGCTAATTGTAAAATGTTAAAAATACATGTAAAAAAAAATAGCTTAAAAAGAATAATTAAAAATAGTTACTTACCATCTTGATAACGATCCCATCTTCTAAGCTTGTAATCCGTGGAGGAGGTATTAGAAAAATAAAAAACCCTGTGGACCGACGCAACTCATGTCCTGCACCGCATGCTCTGCTGTCATTGGGGTGTATTTATACCCTTGGACAGGCTGTTTCCATGGTGATCTCACAGCCTGCCCAAGGGTATGGACCGATGCTAATGACAGCTCTGCTCTGCTGCTCTGGGGTGTATTTATACTCTTGGGCAGGCTGTTTCCATGGTGATCTCACAGCCTGCCTAAGGGTATAAATACACCCCAATGACAGCAGAGCTGTCATTAGTGTCGGGATGTCCTGCACTGCGTCGATCCACAGGGTTTTTTATTTTTCTAATACCTCCCCCACGGATTACAAGCTTAGAAGATGGGATCGTTATCAAGATGGTAAGTAACTATTTTTTATTATTATTTTTATGCAATTTTTTTATTCATGTATTTTTTACATTTTACAATTAGCGCTAATTTTTTTTTCCATTATACAATTAGCGGTCATTTTTTTAACATTATTTGATGGTATTAAATGTAATTTATTCTTTGTAGGTGGGCATGAAATGTTTAGTATTTTTTTTAGGTTAGGGGCCGGCCCTATATTTTATTTAGGTGCTAGGAGGGGTATTCATTTGTGTGTTGTTGTAACGGGTGACAGGGCATGCTGGTACTTGTGGTTCTCCAAGCGCTAGCATGACCTGTCATCCTTGGGCATGCTGATGATTGTAGCACTACAAGCATCAGCATGCTCTTCAGCGCTAAAAATCCACAAAAACCCAGGAAATTCCTGGTGATCTGAAAGGGTTAGACCCGGGAATTTCCTGGGTTTTTGGTGGACTTATAACCCGCTCATGACAAAACCCCGGGTTTTTCTGGGAGGTTGATGTGAAAGCGGTATAAGTTAAACAGTGAAAACAACATTTGAGCTAAGTGATGATGTTTCCAATTTGAGATTTAATTTACAGATCAAATTTAAATTTATGCAATATTTAAGTCCCAAGTGTGAAAGCAAACTTTTGATCAGCCCCAAAATAAATTTAGAAAGAAACAGGTTCAATCACTGACAAATTTATTCTAGGCTTACCTAAAAATACTGAAACAAGCAACAGGTGTTTTTGTGTGGGTGGACAGAATGGGTGAATACATTTATTTACTTATTTCTTTCTTTATTTCTTTATTTAATTTTACTTTTAGCATTTTGTAGGTGATTTTTTACTACAAGCACTAAAAGACAAGTAGCCAGCTTCAGATACACTGTCACTGATGGTTATAACTTGCCATAAACCAAGCTAGGGATTAAACAAATGCAAATAGATTAGGATTTTAGATGAGGTCTTTCCCCTAGCTTGTGCTATCTTCTCAACACTTAATGTGGTCCTGCAGAGGTCAAGTGCATGTAATTAATATCTGGATGGGTACCATGGCTAGGTCTTGGTAGTACCTGCTGAGCTATTGTAATGCCAGGAAAAGAGACTGTTTTGACAGGCTTTTAAAGTATACAGTGCTTGGTCTAACACTCAATTTGCTGTTATTTCCAAATCAAAAGTACAAAGGAAAAATCTGTGGTGCTAGTAGTGCAGCTGTGAGGGGAAGTTTTTGCAACCTTTCCAGCAACCTCTAATAAGAAACATAGCGGGGAAAAAAAAAAATAATTTGCTTTGTTCAGAACATCTTATACCACCTACTGTTGTACTGTACTACTGTCACTTTAGGAAGTGTAGCTGAATACAGCCAAACAGCCCCTGCTGAGTTTCTAGCCATTCCACAGTTCATAATGTTAGGCCCTCTGGGTTTTATTTCAGACAGGTATATACACACACCTTGCTCCCTCTTACTCAGGGTTGCCGACTCCCGAAATTCGGGCAGTTCTCCCGGTATCCCGGGAGAGCCTGCAAATCTCCCGCAAGTAACTTGAGGCCTCAAGTCCTGACCCCTGCTTAGCAACACTAGTATACTTGTGTTGCTAGGGACAGGAAGGGACTTGATGACACAATTTGCGCAGCCAAGACCCGTTCCGATCCCTATTTTAACTAAAAACGGGTAAGTATTTATCACTGGGTGGGGCTTAATGACGCAATTTTCATTAAGCCCCGCCCCTTGCATGCATCGCTAGCTTCCCTCCAGGATCTCCCGGAGGGAAGCTAGCAAAAGTCGGCAACCCTGACAAACACACACACAGACATTGCAACATGTCTACACTTGCACCTGCTTTTCTATTACTCTCTAACCCCAGATCAGCCATAATTATAAGGGCACGGTCGTGCCCTTATATTAAGGTTGACTATAATAAACAGGATTCCGCCATTGACTTTCTGTCAGAGGGGGGGGGCATAGTGTTTTAGGGGCTGCAACTCAGAAAGTCTTTTACACATTAAGATGCAATTTTCACCAGGCTGTAGAGAATCGTCTCCTGGTGCCACATGCAAAAATGTATAGTGAAATCATAAAAAAATGACAAAACTGCAAAAGGTGAAAGTGGAAAACGTTGCTGTTTTTTTCTACTTCCTCTTTTGGAAAGCCGTATTACATTGACTTACATTAGAATATGATTGGGAAGGCAGAACTCAGTGCAGAGGAGATATTTTCACTAGCTGTTTGCTTTGTTAGGGAGCTGATGTTCCTGGAGAGTGCCTTTGGCAGGTGAGATTTCAGAGAAAATGACAGGTTTTTTTTACAATTTGGGAAAATGTGCTCCATTCTACAGTATGGTTGCCAACTTTTGGCAGCTTCCCTCCGGGAGATCCGGGAGAGAAGCTAGCGACGCATGCAGGGGGGGTAGTATACACTAGTATACTAGTGTTGCTAGGCAGGGGGGTAGGACTTGAGGCCGTGGTTTCACTGATTTGCTGGCTCTCCCGGGATACCGGGAGTACTGCCCGAATTTCGGGAGTCTCCCGGACATTCCGGGAGAGTCGGCAACCCTGTTCTACAGATAGGAGTTTTCAAAGATTTCATAACATTGCGCATGTCAAGTAGAGTCCTCTGCTGGGCGCACAGAAAATGCCTTCACATGAGAGGAGTAAGATGGCTGACTTCCCTCGCACAGAGATTTTCCTTTGTGTGCTGGAGGAGAAATAGGCCATAATAACTCCTTCTGGTGGGCTGGTAGGTGTTTTTAGGTTGAAAGGGGCACATTGTGAAAACTTCAGCTTTCACTTTACTTTAATAAAGGAGATAAAAGCTCGGTTGTGTGTGTGAGAGGAATCTCCTGCCCCTCCCCCCAGTGATGTCATAATTTATTCACTTTACGAACCAGGGGGTGGGAGATTTAAAAAGTGATCATGTGACTACTCAAGTCTGAGGTAACTGTTATCATGCTGCTGTCATATCTGGAGAGACTGTACTATTATGAAAGATTTGCCCTATAAGCCTGTCACACAGGGCTGCTTATATGTGCGTATAGAAAGTAAACACACCAGGCACCACACAAGAAACAATCAGACAACAATAAACACAAAAAGAGGAACAGAGCACAGTGATTTTTTCAGTTTCATATGAGCTGCGTGTGCAGGAGGTAACCCAGCAGTATAAACAGATTATCATAACATATATAACAGATTATCATAGCTTCCAGGCTACAGACAGGGTGCAGCTTCCAACCTGTACATCTACGCATGCATAGTAGCTGAAAACGGATAACTAGGCACCTAAGTAGAAAAAATGTGGTGCTGTGAATCCGGTCCTATATGACTATGTGTACTGGGGCATTTAACTATTTATATATAGGTGTTAGGGGGACAGTTACTATATGACTGTGTACTGGGGCCTTTACCTATTGATATATAGGTATCAGGGGACAGTTACTATAGGACTATGTGTACTGGAGTATTTAACTATTTATATATAGATATAGGAGAACAGTTACTGTTTGTCTATGTGTATTGTGAACCATGTGTTTGCAAGGGCCTGTCTTTAACCCTTGGCATGCTGCCACATATAGTACTAAAAAGCACAGCATGCCCAGCAATACATGGGCATGTTGTGCCTTATAGTACTATATGCTGCAGCATGCTAAGGGTTAATAGCATTTCTAGGACATCGATACTCACACCCACCTATTTTTTCTCGTCGGAGTTAAAGGTAAATTTACAGAGATTTTACAAATCGCTGTATATTAAATACAGTGATATGTATGCTCTGCCTTTTGAAACTCACCGAAGCGATTTATACGACAATGAGTTTCACTAACCCTTATCTCCGGCAACTTTATGCTGATTTTACTTTCGTTAGACTAAATCGAGTTTAGTACATCTGGCCCCTAAAGTCTAAAAAAATGTTGAGTCCTGGTTTGTATAATATTTTGTCTGTACATATATGATACTGGTAAAGTGTTAAAAACAAAGGTTAACAACATATTTTAACTATATTTTAACTATATAAAAAGCTATGAAATTCCATAGACAAAAAACCTTGCGGTTTAACATGTCTGATTAAGGTTTCCTACACTGACACAAAATCAGAGACCTTTAAAACTTTAAGACTCAAACTATAAAAAGCAATGAAATTACAACATTAAGGCTGAAGCCTTAATAGACGTATTCCTTAAGCAATACAGACATGGTATACAATAAAATCCTGTGGTTAGCTGCAGATTTAGCACTATCATAGAGTGAGATTGCTGTCACTCACAAAATGGTGGAGCTGCTTATTCACCGATTTTTACACACACTGGCGAAACTACCATGTGTAAAGGTGCGGTGACCTAGAAGTGAGGAATCCCATGAGACAGCCAACACAGTGCTTTTTGCCTATGCAATGCGCCTGCTCTGCTGTAAATTAAAGAACAGAACACATGCGCAGAATTGTTAATTTCAAAGCAAAGCAGGGTAGCTGCTGCATCACCAGGCCCCTGCCAAATTCATTATGGGGCCAGGGAATGTAAAGCTCAACCCCTGAATACACACATGCCATCTATGCAACTGAAGGTCTGAGAAACTATTTGCGCAAACTCTAATCTTAGTAAGCTACACATACCAATTAATTTTTGTAAACAGACCTTACCCTCTACAGAACCTTAGAGAGAGAGAGAGAGAAAGAGAGAGAGAGAATTATTAAATAAATAAATAAATAATGGACTAAAAATATTTGACATTAATTAAACGATGGCCATTGATTCTATCTTTTGATATGGCAATGGATATTAATTATTATTTTATGTGTATTGGGGCCATTGATACTATCTTTTAATATAGCAGTGGGCATTTATTATTATTTTATGTGTGCTTGGGCCATTGATACTATCTTTCAATATAGCAGTGGACATTTATTATTATTTTATGTGTACTTGGACAATTATCTATTTATATATAGGTATCAGGGGACAATTACTATGAACCAGATACACAACACCGCATTTTGTTTTACATATATGCATATTTATCCGTTTTCAGCTACTACACATGCGTAGTAACTATTTTTCGCTATCTTTTAAGATCGCATGTATGCAATCTACGTAACAAAATGCTACGGAGATAGCGTAAAATTGTTACTACGCATGCAAAGTAGCTGAAAACGGATAACTAGGCACGAAAGTAGAAAAAATGTGTACACAGTATCACATCATATACATACAATGCATGCAATATCATTTAAATATTTAAATGCATATACAGAACAAACAGTACGGTATTAGATGTTGCATTAGTTATGTCCATCAACGAAGCAGTGCTTAAATTCACTTTCAAGATAGTTATCATGCTTGTAAGCTAGGTTGTAGTAAGTCCTCCACACCATCGAGGGGAGCCACCCGCCACGCCAAGCAGCAATTTGTTAATCGACTCTCAACGAAGGGTCATACATCAGCTGTCTAAGTAAATACCAGGTAGTATGTTGCAGGGAGTTATGTACTTTAAGTTTTATGTCAATTGGTAAGGTTTCCATATAAGCCTCTCACACTCCAAAGAAATTTTCAGATTTTATCTCTCTATCTAATAGGGTCTCTATCCAACCCATTCTGAACAAATAATGAAGTTTCTCTTTAAACAGGGCAAATGGTGGAGCTGAAGGACTAACCCAAGTTTGTAAGATTGTTTTTTTTGCAGCAGAACTAATTGCCATTGTTTTTTTTTTTAGCATATCTATCTACTCTCTGAATGGAAGGCAGGAAACCAAAAATAGCCCATTCAGCTGTTAAGGGAATGTACGTTAAAAGGTGTGCTATATCGCAATAAGGGGCAACCACAAAAACCATGCATCAAGTAAGCTTCTGGGATTACACACCTAGGACAATTATGCAAATCTCTGACTCCCATTTGGTATAAACGGAGAGGGGAGTAATAAGTGTGGTGGAATAGCTTCAGGAACATCTCAAGGTATTGGGAAGATGGTAGCGTTTTTCTGGAATAATTAAGGGCTTTAAGGAGGTTGTTGCAAGTTAGGGAGGGAAAGATTCGGGTCATTTGACAAGGCCCGATTCACGTGACTCATACTCAAAAGGAGTATTTATTAGTTTATAATGCACAGAAATTGCCTTTTTAAAAGTCAACGGATTTAGAAGCAATGAGTCAAGTAGATTTTTCTTATTCGCCACCGCTATGAGGTGAGATATGGAGCTGGAGTAATGCTGAGCCTGAAGGTATGCTCATTGATGACCTCTCATGAATGGAAACTTCTCCAACGCCTCTGAGAACCTGTATGGTTTACCAGTGTTGGTGTCCAAAATCTGCCCCATAGCTTAGAGTCCTTCCCTGTGCCACAGTGTGAAGGGGTAGGATGCCGATCCATCCTGAAACTCAGGATTCTTCATAAAGGGAAGATGTATGGAGTGCTGTGCATTTAAATTTATTCTATGATGGGTTAAGTGCCACACTTTCTGAGTGGACCAATCATGAAAGTTGGTTTGAGAAACCTCAGGTGTCAATTAATTAATGAAGCTCCAATTTGTCGGTGAGAGGTTCTTAACACTGCAATAACGTGTTTTAAATGTAAAAACCTAAACTACTTGGTTGCAAAACAAATAGAACCTAATCATATACAATTTAAATTCATAATTGGAGCTTCATTAATTAATTGACACCTATGAGAGGTTTCTCAAACCAACTTGCATGATTGCTTTGATAAAGTTCTGGGAGCGGGATGAAACGTGGAAGCATCAGTATCTGCTGCTCGTTCTGCTGCTGCTGACATTCCTGACTGAATTTAAAATCATTGGGATTGAAAACTCCATCTGGCATTTGCAATTTACATTACTCATCACAGAGTATCTTGCTGTATCTTTGAGCACAATTTGCTTTGAGGAGTACCATACATTGTATCGAGCACACATTTATACACACACCGCCAGGGAGAAGCTAACTCTAATTATGGACTTCCACTGCTAAACTCTCCAGATGTGAACAATTGTGGTGTGTTGATATTACGAATCCATCAGTACATACTTTTATCTTATTACATTGATATTTGTATATAACGTTTTGTGTACACTCGGCTGATATATGTGCTGCTGACTGAAGGATGGCATCTATATTGCAAATTATTCCTGCTAATTGCCTTTCAATTTTTCAAGATAAAGTTCTGCCGCGGTAACAATTCTATATGCAATAAAAGTTTATTCCAATAACCTATGGATATTTAACACTTTGAGTCCTTTAATGGAGTTTATGAATTGTTATTAACCCAATAAGAATGTTTCAACGTATGTTATAATTAATGCAGTTGCGGATCATTTTATATTTATGTGTTTTTTTTATACATTAAATATTTTTATTAAAAGTTCGAAGTTTTAACTGCTTGGTTGCCTTTAGTGAATTCATTCATCATATATATATACCGTATATACTCGAGTATAAGCCGACCCGAATATAAGCCGAGGCACCTAATTTTGACACAACAACATGGGAAAAGTTATTGACTCGAGTATAAGCCTAGGGTGGGAAATGCAGCAGCTACTGGTAAATTTCAAAATAAAAATAGATAACAATAAAATGTTATTAATTGTATCATCATGTGTATCCAGCACCCAGTATCCAGTGTGCCCCTCTGTGTGTCCTGCCAGTCAGTCTGCCCCCTCTATGTGTGTCCTGCCAGTCTCTGCCCCTTCCCTGCTGAAACATTGGACTTACCTCAGTTGCCCCTTAATGCCTGCCAACATATCTGCTCCTTAATGTCTGCCCATAATGCCAGCCTCCATATCTGCTCCTTAATGTCTGCCCATAATGCCAGCCTCCATGTCTGCCCCCAAATGCCAGCCTCCATGTCTGCCCCCTAATGCCAGCCTCCATGTCTGCCCCCTAATGCCAGCCTCCATGTCTGCCCCCAAATGCCAGCCTCCATGTCTGCCCCCAAATGCCAGCCTCCATGTCTGCCCCCAAATGCCAGCCTCCATGTCTGCCCCCAAATGCCAGCCTCCATGTCTGCCCCCAAATGCCAGCCTCCATGTCTGCCCCCAAATGCCAGCCTCCATGTCTGCCCCCAAATGCCAGCCTCCATGTCTGCCCCCAAATGCCAGCCTCCATGTCTGCCCCCAAATGCCAGCCTCCATGTCTGCCCCCAAATGCCAGCCTCCATGTCTGCCCCCAAATGCCAGCCTCCATGTCTGCCCCCAAATGCCAGCCTCCATGTCTGCCCCCAAATGCCAGCCTCCATGTCTGCCCCCAAATGCCAGCCTCCATGTCTGCCCCCAAATGCCAGCCTCCATGTCTGCCCCCAAATGCCAGCCTCCATGTCTGCCCCCAAATGCCAGCCTCCATGTCTGCCCCCAAATGCCAGCCTCCATGTCTGCCCCCAAATGCCAGCCTCCATGTCTGCCCCCAAATGCCAGCCTCCATGTCTGCCCCCAAATGCCAGCCTCCATGTCTGCCCCCAAATGCCAGCCTCCATGTCTGCCCCCAAATGCCAGCCTCCATGTCTGCCCCCAAATGCCAGCCTCCATGTCTGCCCCCAAATGCCAGCCTCCATGTCTGCCCCCAAATGCCAGCCTCCATGTCTGCCCCCAAATGCCAGCCTCCATGTCTGCCCCCAAATGCCAGCCTCCATGTCTGCCCCCAAATGCCAGCCTCCATGTCTGCCCCCAAATGCCAGCCTCCATGTCTGCCCCCAAATGCCAGCCTCCATGTCTGCCCCCAAATGCCAGCCTCCATGTCTGCCCCCAAATGCCAGCCTCCATGTCTGCCCCCAAATGCCAGCCTCCATGTCTGCCCCCAAATGCCAGCCTCCATGTCTGCCCCCAAATGCCAGCCTCCATGTCTGCCCCCAAATGCCAGCCTCCATGTCTGCCCCCAAATGCCAGCCTCCATGTCTGCCCCCAAATGCCAGCCTCCATGTCTGCCCCCAAATGCCAGCCTCCATGTCTGCCCCCAAATGCCAGCCTCCATGTCTGCCCCCAAATGCCAGCCTCCATGTCTGCCCCCAAATGCCAGCCTCCATGTCTGCCCCCAAATGCCAGCCTCCATGTCTGCCCCCAAATGCCAGCCTCCATGTCTGCCCCCAAATGCCAGCCTCCATGTCTGCCCCCAAATGCCAGCCTCCATGTCTGCCCCCAAATGCCAGCCTCCATGTCTGCCCCCAAATCCAAGTCAAGTCACTTATTTTGTGGTCCAGCTTTAGTAGACAAAGTAACTATGAAAAGTTAGGGACAAATAGAATTAAAGACATTCCTAATATTTCTAGGTAATAGGTAATAGGTATTTCTCTGAAAAGGTTTTTTTTTTGTAATTTCTAAGCTTAATTACAGAGAAATGCTGTAAATAAACAGTAGGCAGAATTCTATACATTACTGAAAATTATCCAGACCCACTAATCCTGTTTAGTTGTTTTACCGCAGAATAAATGAAGTTTGCAATAGGAACATAACAATACTAAGGATATTTTATTACCGAACTTGCAATTTTCAGATGCAAAATAAAACAAAATAAATAAGTAAAAAAAAAAGTACATTATACTATCTAGGAGAATCACACATCAATGCAAAGCATAAATAAATGACTGGAAAAAAATAATAAATATTTGAAAACATCTTTTAATTTATGACGTTGGAATTATTGGAAATGTTATTTATGCTCTAGGTCTGTCAATATCAAAAGCATGAAAAGCCAAACTTGTTGTTAAAAGTACAGGCAGAATAGAAAATATCTATCTATCTATCTATCTATCTATCTATCTATCTATCTATCTATCTATCTATCTCTGTCTATGAGGATATCTTACCAATGTATAGAGTCCAACAATGCTGCACAATAATCTGAAACCTGATCGTAAGATGTAATTTTTGGGAGCTTCTAATTTTTGTAATAATTGTAGTCCCGGTGTCTGTAGAAAAGTTCAGTGTGTACTGACACACAATCTTCACTGCAACGATTCCCATTCATATATCTTATATCTTTATCTTAATAGTTTGTAAAATGATCTGCAGGAAACTAAAGAGCAGTGTGTACAGGGCATTGTTATGCAGGTCAAGGCATGAAGTTTTACTTTAGATCTGACAAGATATTGGATTATCAGTAAAAATGTCAGTGTGTCCCCAGCTTTACACACCCTCATGCATTCATGCACATGTGGTGCAAATCTGTTGCTTTTGAATGCCTCTCCCTACCCCCCCTCTGCCCTCCCTGACTAATCTAAACCCCTCCCCCCTCCTACTTTTAACTAAACACTCCCCGATGCAGTATTAGCACGCATCCTTCTTCCTAAACTACCTTGTGCCGACTTTAAAGACCACACAGAGGTACAAGGATCCCGGTAGGAATACAAATACAAGATAAATACAACCCCTTGCTATTTTAAGGTCTCTGTGTCCTGGAATTATGGTGTACAAAGTGCATATATCTGTTCGACGAAAGAAGTGTTACTATGTTCTGTTCAACTGGATTGTATGGTGAGCCGTGCATTGGACTGTTAAGTTGTATACTGAAAGTTGCATATAATTTGTTTTACTGTGCTCATAATTAGGAAATAGCATTAGTATATAGTGATAGATAAGCATGAGGGATCTAGGTCTGACCTAATCGGATTCCCACCTAGGGTGCGAGAGTTTAGGGTTTCACTGGCAGTATAAGCTTAGGGTTCCAGGTGCAGTGTTAGTTAGTTTTATAGTTTTTACTGCAGCATAATCCTGAAGTTCCCAGGGCAATGTTAGATAGGTTTAGGTTTTCACTTCAGCATAATCTTGGGGTTCCCGTAGCAATGTTAGTTAGAATGTGCACCATGCTTTTTTTACCTGGGATTCTTGGGAGATGGGTGACCATCAGATATGCAGACGGAATTAGATTATATTATTGGTCAGTAAGTAAAGGATAGTTTGTGTGCATCTGCATTATTCTACCTACCTATTTGTTCCGTGTTTGTATATGGCTGCCGGGCTACGTGTAAGACCTTTCCCTATTGTTGGTACTTTTGATAAAGATTTACACATGGTAAATATTTAAATATCTTATCTAAAGTTTAAAAAGGAAAGAGCTAAATAAACTAGATGTTTGCAATTGTGACAGAGTGAGGGAGAAGTTTGGAGAACTAAAAGCAATAGTGAAAAGTATGAAATGATAGTGCTACACGCTGATGTAGTTGGTCGTGCGCCTGCAATCAGTGTACTTGCATCCAGCACACCTGCAAGTGATTCTTCTACTATTCACACTATGTCTTCTCTTCCACTCATATGTCACCCAATCAGCTGCATACAAATTATACCCTGTAATCCCCAAAATTGGTCTAGAGTATATAGGGAAAATAGAGATGATGGTCCCTCCTTCGTGTCCACCATATTAGATGCAGTTAATGTAGTAAACAGCAGTCTGCATTATAGGGAAAAATGTGGTCAGTTGCTAGTTCATATGCGGTTGTTAGCCAACAGGGGAGGTACACATCTGATCCAGCAACCACTAACATGATTATACGCATTACTGCGAGTAAAGATACTAATGTATGATTATAGTCTTTGACCACTATTACTGTTGCTGATGGGGAAGCCAGAGCAAGTGGGGTTGTGCCAGTTAGGAATGTGACTATGTATTGTCCCTAGAGCCATTCTATTTTGTCTGATGTCCCTGATCCTAGAATAGAGCTTGCTATTTTCCACTCGGGAAAATGGATTAATATCCCACAGCCGGAATCAGTGTCATATCCACGTTGCGAAACTTTGATCTGTGAGTACAAAACCCTTACTCTTAAGCAAATATAATCATAGAAAGCATTGATGGGGAACAACAAATAGCCAAAAACAGTGGTAAGAATATTTGGACAATTTGGGGCTGCATTTATACACCATGGGATGCTTGATTATCTATTGCTATTCACTAAGATATATGGCTGATAATTCTTAGTATATCTCCATGAATTCTGCAAGTACATTTATTGGGAATAAGAATGGACATTGTATATAAAGACTCTATTACCAAGAATCTTGATACATGCGGGTATTGCTGCTATAGTACAAATAGCATTGATTCACCTGTTTGTGAGAGGAACATTTTGCACTAGGATTTAACAATAGCATTTATCTGTAGTCTTTTATGAAAGATATTTTAATACATTGAGAGTCAGAGTATCATTGTAAGGCTGTGATATAAAGAGGCCCCTTATACATATATTTTATTATATGCTGTTTTTATTTTATTTTATATAGATTTCCTTGTGTTTATTGCTACATGTGTGTATTTTCGATATTCCTTTTGATTAATTTTAATAAAACCTCTTAGGGTTATATCCATAGGGCTGGATCCAGACCTAGTTAAGTGAACTTAGTTACTCCTGGACTAAACCATGTTGATTTCAGGGGGAGTCAAGTTAATTGTATTCTTGCAGGGATATATCTTTGAATTGCTTACTGCACACAGATACTGACCAGCTTTACTATACTTTACTATCACACTGTTATTTATCACCTCTCATCTCTAATACTATTATATTATTATTATATTAATTCACTGTTATTTAGGCTTAGGATAGGAAACATCACCTCTCAACACTAATACTGTTTGCAACAGATGAAATATGACTCCCCTGCAATCAACATGGTTTAGCTCAGTAGTAACTAAGTTCAAGCACTTAACTAGGTCTGGATCCAGCCTATAGTGCATCCCTTGTTTTTTTGTTTTGTTTTTTTTTTTAATTCTAACTAACAAAACTAATCCCACTGATTTACAGGATTAAAATTTTGAGATAAAAGTGGGAGGGAGTAAGCAATCATTTTTAGTGGATAGCTGTATGGTCTTATCAGTACTACCCTCACCTTCCTTAACATTTGTCTCTCTCCGGAATAACAGTTTCAGCAGTGGAAGTAACAGGTGTGGTGAATTACTATCCTTTAACAGAACCAACAGAGATTTCCATAAGACCTCTGAGAACTAAACACTATTTTCTTCTTGCAAGCTCAGCACCTCATATTACTTCTTGAGAGGGACATCTTGTGTAAGTTCGGGTGTCACATTTACTGTACCCCCGCTGAAGTGCTATTAGACATACCTGAAAAACATGCTCAGAAAGTGCAGGATATGTTAGAAACTCCCCAAAGTTTAATGATTTATCCTGGGTAGAAAAGAGACTTTCAGAAGTACCTGGTTTCCAATGGACTAAGGATGGGCAAGACACTGAATTGAAAGCTAATGTAGTCACAGTAGTGGTCCTGGTAAAAAAAAAAAGGTAGAATAGAGCCAAAAATAAAACACTATCAATTAACACTGAAGTGGAACGTTGGGTTTTTCTGGTTTCTGAAGGACTGTTACAACAAGGTATTTTAATTAGAACACACTATGCTGTCAACAGTCCTATTTTCCCAGTCAGGAAGAATGTGGGAAAGGGCTACAGATTAGTACCAGATTTAAGAGGATTTAACAAAGTAGTTGGGAGCTAATTCCCTGTAGTACCCAATCTAGCTGTCACCCTAATGCTAATTTTTTCAAATTCCACCCCCTTCACTGTAATTAATCTTTATTCCACCTTCTTTCCTGCCCCACTTCACTTCTACAGTCTTTGCTTTCACCTACAGTGGCTACAATACATATGGACATGTCTATCTCAGGAGGTTATTGACAAGCTATGTATATTCTCCAAAGCCTTGCATGACTGTTTGCAATCTTTTCAACCTGTCTGTGGTTCAGTAGTGATCCAGTATGTGGATGATTTATTATTGTGTTTAGAGTCTTTTGAAGCTTCTTTAACTGTTACTAAACTTTTTTCTATTGCAGCTCTCTGATACAGGTCACAAGGTTGCTAGATATATGTTACAGCCTTGCATGATGAAAGTCAAATGTTTGGGGTACTGTTTGACCCTGGACAACAACATATCACACATTTATTTATCTATTGATTGAGAATCCATGTGATTTTTCTCATGAGCTTTACCTGTTGTTGAAATAAAAATTTCCCTGTCTTACCTTCTCCAGCAAGAAGTTCAACATAGTGTTTGGTGCTTAGTCTCACTTACTCAGCAGATCAGCACTTTTTTCCTCACCAAAACCCAAAATTTTCTTTCAACATCTTACACATGACAGAATAAAAGCCATCATAGACATGGTCCTTCCCCAAAGCCAGCAACAGAACATTTCTAGGGATGTTTGGGTACTGTAGACAATGAATCCCAGGTTTCGCAATTCTGGCCCCACAATTGCAAGTGTCATTCAAGAAACCTGCAAGTGCAATGTACTGAGGAAACTGAACATGCCTTTAAAGCACTATGAAAAGCCTGATGCACGCTCCTGCTTTGGAATACCAGATTAAGGGAAAACCTTTCATCTGTTCTGCACCAAATATGCTGGTTGCACAGAAGGCGTCCTTACCCAACAACATGGTGACAGTAACAGTCTAGTGACATACTACAAACATATCAAAGCAAAAAGGAATAACAAAGGGAGGCAATAGACTTAAGTGTATGCTAGCAAATGCAAGAAACCTGTCAGGTAAAATGGGGTAGTTAGAACTAGTAGCATTACCCAAGCAATATGATATTATAGGTATTACTGAAACATGGTGGGATGATACACATGACTGGACAGTCAACTTGGAGGACTAAATTCTCTTTAGGAGGGATAGTGTAAATAACGGGGAGGAGGAGTATGTCTTTATGTGAAGCCAATGTTAAAATTAAGTATACAGGAAGTTATTTATGAGGGTATTGGTGATAATAGAGAGGTATTGTGAGTGGAAATATCCAGTGGAGGTAAAAGTCCAAAGAAGTTGCTGATAAGGACATGCTATAAACTGCCAAATATTAGTTTAATTAAAGAAGCCTAGCTTCTACAGCAAATTTAAAATGCTGCACAGTTAGGTCAATGTTTAATTATGGGGTATTTTAAATATCCAGACAATAATTGGAGTACTAAGACTTGTGGTACATTTAGGGGAAACAGGTTTCTGAACATTCTAAAAGACCATTACATGTCCCAAATAGTAGAGGAACCAACTAGATACCAGTTCTAGTAATAACAAAATAATGTAGAGGTTATATCAAATATTCAAGTAAGGGAGCACTTGGGATACAGTGATCATAATATGACCACATTTGAAATTAGTTTCCAGAAGCAACAGTATAAGGACTCAACTTCAAATTTTAGAAAGGCAAATTTTAATATGCTAAAGGAGTCTAGAAAAGGTATAGACTGGGATGCAGTTTTTGAAGGAAAAAATACATAGTTAATTCCTATGAAAAACAAATTTAAAAGAATTAGGACTAAGTCAATGTGGCTAAATAAAAAGGTAAGGGGAGAAATGAAAAAGAAGTGTTAATTTAAATTGTATAAATCTGAAGGGACTAAGGAGTCCTTCTGTATCTATAAGGAATGTAATAAAAAATGCAAAAAGAAAATCCAATTGGCAAAAAAGTTGCAAAAGAAAGTAAGACAAAACCTAAAAAGTTTTTTAAGTATATAAATGACAAAAAGATCAGAAAAGACAATATTAGACCCCTTAAAAGTGAGATGGGTGGATTGATCAACGAGGATAAGGAAAAAGTGAGGTATTAAACACTTTCTTTTCTTTAGCATTTACTAGAGAGAAACAAATGGTAGGAATAATACATAAAAATGAAAATCCAACCATACAATTACTTAATACTTGTCTGACAAAAGAAGAAGTCCAAAGGTGATTGAAGAAAATTAATATAAATAAAGCTCCAGTTACAGGGTTCTTATGGAGCTAAAGTCAGAAACTGCTAGACCGTTATTCTTAATTTTCATAGATTCAATTTCATCAGGCCCTGAACCAAGGAATTAAAGCATAGCAGATGTAGTGTAGTTGTTTAAAAAGGGAATGAAATCACAACCAGGTAATTATAGTGTGACATCAATAGTTAGGGAACTGCTAGAAGTTATACTAAGGGATAGTATTCAGGATTGCGTGATAAGATAAGATTATTAATGGGAATTAGCATGAATTTGTGAGGGATAGGTCATCCCAAAGTAACCAAATTAGCTACTATGAGCAAGTTAGTTTCTTTAGTTACTTTGATAAGCACTACAAAACAATATAAGGATGATAACAACGCATGCAAGGGATCTGAGTGATTCTTAAATAGCTCTGGCATCAAGATCCTTTGATGTGATTAGTGCTAGAACTAAATCATGTCACCTCATGATTGGTAATGGGGCAACTGTGGCCTCAAACAAGAGAATGCACCACCCAGGATAAGCATAGGATCTGGTTCTACAAGCACTGTAAGATAACAGTCCTGTTCCATTTGAAAGGAGCCTTGGGTGTCTGGGGTGCTGGCGAAGCTGTAGACAGATGGGTACATTCATACATGTATGGTGGATATGTCCAAAGATTGCATGCTTCTGGGACATCATCCTGTTATGTTAGCCTATTGATGGTTTAATACATTTTCAAAACAATTTGCTAGTCATGTGCTGGCAGCAGCCAGGTATTTGATAGCCAAATTCTGGAAAAAGACTAACCCACCACCTATGTCTACTTTTCGCACATCTGGATGGTTTGTGGCTCATATGGAATGAATTACACATTATCCTCATGACAAAGAAGACAAATTCTTTTCTTATTTAGTCACCATGACTTCTACAAGAAAGGCAGCCTCAGTTTGCTCCTCTTCTCTAATCCCCACCATCCTTATTCAGGCGAGACCCTGCCCCTTTCCTTTTTCTCCTTTTTGATTAGCATTGTTAATTTTCTATGTGAGTATGAGAGGAGAGGTCCCAGTACTGGCCTATTCTTCAATGTTAAATATAACTTACAACAGCAGTACATGCTTGCATATCAATATGTGGGCAATGTTTGGACTTATTATATTTGCATGTCTTACTTTTGCTGATTAATAAAATCAAGTTATATAAAAAAGACCATACCTTCTTCAATTAATATATTTAATTAAAGGGCCAACTGAATTAACATGAATTAGAATACCTAACTAAAGATGATGCAGTTGTAGTTTTGAAATTCTCCTAATTGGTGGTTTCTCAATTGTCTGATGGAAATCTCTGGAAATTTATATTATTTATTGATTTTTGTCTGCTAAATATTTATACATAATTTATCCTATATCCTTTATATATCCTTTATCTTTATACAAAATTTAGGGTAATTTTTTATGAGCACTTAAAAAACAACAACAACAAAAAAAATAGGCATTTTAATATTAAGCTTTAATTATGCCTAAAACCATAACAGAAATATGAACTGTAGTCAGTTTTGATTTAAAAAAAAACACAGAGGCTTAGGATATTGTACTGTATGTTGTGGTTTACAAAATCTATAATAAACACATTTTAATTACCAGTTTTATAGGCACTCATGACAAAAAAAAATTGCAATGCATGCCACAGCATCCCTCAGAAATCATATGATTGAGCAGTAGGAATAGTTGCTGAGCAACGAATTGCTGAGAGACTGTCAGTAAATGGCAGGTAGTGTATAAAGCATAAAATGTAGCTCTAAAGAAATTCTATAGTTTCATTAAAAAAATTTATCATGCTTTTATATGCAGTTTCTTACTGTACAATTGTGCTCAGGTCTTTGTTGCAGGCAATGCTTCTCAGTTATTCTATTATTTGCTCAGTTATAACTATTGTAGTGAGAGATTGCTTGGTTATAAATCACAGGTGCAAACCACTCCCCTATTATAGTTCTGAAATTCATCCTGTAAATACAATACAGATTTCCAACCACATCATAAAATTATGATTACTAAATAAATGAACAGATAGCAAAATTGAACAAAATGTATGTAATGTATGTACATTTAATAGAATTAAATGTTGTAATATGTTACCAGTATAAGTGATGTTCAAAAGCAGTTGTAGAAATGTCCCATAAAGTCCCCAATAGTAATAACACCTAATAATATCGGATTCACATCTCCGACCACATATACGCAATCTAAGTATCAAAACAATACGCATGCGTAGTAGCTATTATCGGTAAATTAAGGACGTATGCGCAATATGTCCGGGGCTGTGTATCCGGCCCTTCATTCATACATGTAATGACAACAAGTGTCATTATTTGGTAAACATACTCTATGGCAATACCCTTGCCATATAACTAAGTTTACTTTCATTTTGATCAGTCCACACTTAAAATAGCCACAGATTGTAAGTCTGGATTGGGTTATCCCAGAAGTCCCTGCCTATACTGTTCATTGAAATACTAAACCCCTACCACTTGCAAGCATAACCTAGGAAGCTTAAGTTAAAGGCTTGTGTTGTGATTGCACCGCTCATGCAATCTAACCCCTACTTGTCCTTTAAGAGATTAATTTATACGTTTCAACATATTTAAAAATTATTCACTACCACCACTGGTGAGTCCCCTCGTGTGTCACCCAGGCGGCTCTGTGCAGATTTCACTACCACCAATGGAAGTTTGTGTAGGAGCCCAGGCCACCAGGCCACATATTATTAATGCTACGAATTGTCTTTAGAGCCTTACAGAGAACATTAGAATACAAACCCCTACCTACACACACACTGAAATATATATATTTCCGTGAGGGATACTTGAGTTAGAGGGCCGTATGCAAAGTTCTGGCCGCATTGCAAGAAGTAACGTAGATTACGTTACAAAACTACTGCGCAAATGCAAGCTGCCGGAGCTCTGCCTACGGCCCCGAGTCCGCACACAGGAGAGCAGGGGGAGTACCCTGCTTTCCTACAATCAGACCTCTGAATCAGAAAATAGACTCTGCAGTGGAGGCTACCATACAGAAACCCTACTTAAATGTAAATCAGGGCGAATATGAAGGTCAGTAACACAGACAATAAAAGCAACGAAACACAGAACACAGACACAACAAGAAACATTTACAAAAGTTAATCCCTGGAGGAATGGTTAGCAACAGAATGGCAGAGCAATAGAACAGCAGGACAAGTGCAACCACCGAACAGTGGCAAATGCAAGATTTTTAAAGGGGGAATTTCCAATGTGTGTAATACATGTGGCATATATTAGGCGTCTAGTTATGGCACATACTATAATATAGGTGGTTTATATTTGGTTTTGTAAATGGCACACTATATAGAATATATATCTTATGCCATTCCCAGACCACTAATATATCCCATAATATTATAGTATTTGCTAATCATAGACCCTTAATATATCCCATATATATTATTTGTGTGTGGCACAGTGTTACCTCCTTTGTGGTGTGATTCCTCATATTTTGGTCCACCTGTCTACCCTTTTTCAAAAGAGCATTTAAAGATATGCCCGTGGGCACCCATGAAGCCACGTTCCTTTTCCGGGTGGGGGGGTGTTGGGATGTTTCCACTTTAGAGCATACAATATCACCAGTAAGGGAAAGCTCTCCTTGCTGGGTATTTAAACATAAAACAGCCAATCAGAAAACATCTTAGCTTTGGTTGTTCTACGTAAATCCTGGCTGTTAGGCACTAACTGGAATACATTGATTACTCTAGAACCTGCAGATGAAGTTGGCTACTTACGAACAGCCATGATTGCTTTTATCCAGCTTCCTGAGAAAGCAGCATCCTGGCTGCCTAGCAATAGCCAAGATCTGCTTGAGCAGCCAGGAAAGAAATTGATCATGCTACTGAAACTACAGCAACGATATGTAATAGTGAAATTGCATGTATGGCCAGCCCACCTGCAAAGAAAGCTAAATAGGACATCAGAAATCATTAAAACTTTGTCTACTTACCATTTTTCAGCTATTGGCTTCCTGCAGAGATAAAAACAATAACTTCACCCATTCAATGTCCTACAGAGAGAGTGTATGGTCTGATCTCTGCAGGAAGATGGCAGCTGCCAAGTAGTAAGCAAACAAGGTTTAGCTTCCTCACCATGGCCCGGATCCAGAACTACGTCCGCCTTCCATAGAGGGACGTAGTTCAATAAGCAGTAGCTACTGCGCATGCGTAGTAGCTATTGTACGTAATCTGTGTATCGCTTTGATACGTAGATTGCGTATATGCGGTCTAAAAAGAAACGATACGCAGATTACGTACAATAGCTACTACGCATGCGCAGTAGCTACAGTTTATTGAACTACGTCCGTCTATGGAAGACG
>WWET01002754.1:168999-189475 GCA_011038615.1 Limnodynastes dumerilii | reverse complement strand
ATGTAGCGGAAGAGAAGCCTCACTTTATTTTCAAGAAGAATCAAAAGTTTAAAATGATACTAGTTCCTAGTAAAATTAAACCTCGACTGCTATAAATGTGGAAAACATGCTGTGTTGTTTATTTTTACTGTAAACAAATGTCCTTTCACTATTAAGAATGTTTTAAATTGTGAGATAAAATATGTGGCATACCTCTTACAATGTCCTTGCACCCTACTATATGTAGGATGTACAACTAGAAGGTAGAAAGAAAGGGCACACAAACATAGGAGGAATATTATAAATAAATTCCAAAATCATAGTCACTGTAGATACTTTGCAGTTTGCCATGGGGGAAAGCCAGATGGTCTAATGACCATAGCAATTTATTCTGTTACACTTACAACTAGAGGTGGTAACAGATATAAAATTTAGTGTCAATTAGAGATGCGCTGGACACTACAGCTGCAGACACTGTCTCGCGATGGCCTGAATGAGTCATTAGAATTCAATACTTTGGGTATTTAGCAGTGTATATAGGAATTATTATTATTTTTATTAATTACAGATTTAATGATAGAGGCTTTTAATGTTTTATCTTCTTGATCCTGAGTAGGTATATATCTGGGATATAAAATAAGGAAAATAAATTATTTGGATGTATAATTACCCCTTATACCAATATCTTGACCTCCTCTATTATTTATATATATATGCTTTATTCATGATAATACTGGTGTTGTTTTAACTTATTTTAAATTGATGTGTAGATTTAATATACTTAATTATAGCTTAAAAATGTCTTGCTACAAGGTGAAACACATTGCTGTCGTATATTCTAAGCTTGCACTTTAAACTGTGCAAATCCTATCCTGAATATTACTGGGAGGAATCCTCCATATTTGGTTATTTTAACCACTGCACCTTACATGGAATTGGAACTATTGAATAGGTCACACGTGATATTGGACTGGCCACTCAGTAGCTATAATCATCCTGGAACATTGTATTCAAGTTGCCTTTATGGAGAAGCTTTATTTCATCTAGGAACATTGTATTCAAGAAGTTTTGCCTTTTCAGAGGAGCCGTATTTCACTTTTCCAAAGACTGGGTAAGTGCTGCTAATTTGCTCTCCCTCTGAATATTTCATGTTCTATTTAAGCCTCCATCGATGGTGCAAAATATTTATCAGTTGATTGAGATTCCGTTTACTTTTATTGTTACTATTTACTATCTACAGTATATTGTTATATCGATTTTAAATAGTTTTTTGGAGCTACTTGTGTGTAGTCTAATAAAATTATTTTAACTAAAAACATGACCAGTGTTTGAATCAACCTTTTGTTTAATTATATTTTATGGGTTAAGTGCATTACAGTGCTGTCTTTCATTGCTTTTTTATTTTAGTGAACTGATCCCTGCCTTCTTCTGGAGTATACTTGCTTATATCTCTAATTTACCTACATTTCCATATAAGGACCACCTCAGTACAGGTTTTTAACTAACTAAACATGACATTTATTTTGTAAGATAAGTACCTATTAAAAGCTGAGAAGGTAAATGGAAAATAGGAGTGGATAATTAAACAAATATTAAATGTAAAGTACATTTTCTGTGAAATTATGTTACTCTGCCCTAGGTATATGTCCATATTACCAATATCATACTTTCAAATGCTAATAGTTGCAATTGGTGCATGACAACATAAAGGTATAGCTGTTTCACAATGAAAAAAAGGCCAAAGACTCAAAGGGGGAAATATACTTTCAATATTAAGACTGCTAATAAACATCTTCACACCTATGCAATGATATACATTTACAGTAGAGCTTTGTGCTTTTTTTATTTATGCTAAAATACAAATATGAGTAATATAGGGCTTTATTTACTAATAACATATGAACATAGCTCAGGCAAGTTCGAATTGGCTCTCTGAGAACTTCTGAGCTAAGTTCATACTATTTACTAAGACTTACCCTCCGCTGGCTGTCCCGCAATGACATCTGAACTTTCTTCAGCCATCGCGTGCTTTCTTCATGTGACCGGAAGGCCTGCACATGCGCAGTGGCTCTCTGCTGGGACTTTGTAAAAAATGAAGCCCCAGCATGAGAAGCACTGGGCATGAGCAGGCTCTCCATGTCGGGACCGGCACCCGCGGGCAGACGCGTCTTCGGACCGGTAAGTATTTAAAGCTATTTTATTGTGTTCTTTTATTTCTGTTGTATTTTTAATTTTATAATTTTTTTGTTTTTTTAAGACATCTGTATTAACATATATTCCCGCGGTCTCCCCATATATATATACCCCTTTTTCTCATCCTAATAACAGCTATTAGGGAGAGAAAAAGGGGATTTTATGGGGAGATTGCTGGAATCGAAGTTTGAACGGCAGTCTGAGATGCCGTTATTTTAACGCTCAGAGCAGAGTATAAAACTCCACTCTGAGGGTTAGCAAATAGCAGCCCACATTGAAAACAACGGGCTGGCGAGGACAGAAGAAGTTTGACTGCATGGCCATGGAAACTGTTGATTTCCATGGATGTACAGCGTTAGTAAATAGTAAAAAGTTCATTTTTGGAGTTATTAGTTCAAAATGAACTTTTTAAAGCTTTGTAAATAGAGCCCATAAGTGAAACTGTAGTTTATATACAGTAATGTGGGACTTAAATATAATTTTAAATGCAATGTTTAATATAAAAATGTATCTGCCTAAGATTTTTTCCAATAAGTTCTTCATATGCATTGAAGTATATGTTTATTTTCTATTGTAATATATCAAGTAATGCATCAATGGTCACAAATATGTGCTTATATGCTTTTCCTGCTTTATCATTAGCCGTCATTGTTTTCATAATTCAACCTTGAGTTAATAGTAAATAGAGTTCATACAGCACTGTCTACAAATATATCACATAATGCAAAATCCGATAGAGCATTTATTTGTTGCTTGAAGGTTCATTTTGTTTTTGTCATAAAGTATTAGTGTAAATATGATCACATATAATGACAAACAAAATATTGTACTCTCAGTTACCCTAAAATACAGGTGAATTAGCACCATGGAATTTGGTATAAAAATATAACATTTTCAGTGATGGATACTAGAAAAAGGAGTGAATTGGTTACTATTTTTATGTGTTTTGTTGCTTTTGTTTGAGATATCCTTAATTAATAAAGAGTGTTTTTCTTTACATGTTGTAGGTCAAAAATTCACCTTAAAACAAATATGAAGAGCTGCTGGTAATGTCCAGAGAGGAAACAGACTTCAAATAAATAGATAGACTGCATGCCAAATCTGACATTCTGCACTGAGCTGGATTTGCAGATGAGAAATAAATTGTTCCTGCAGAGCTGCCGACACCTTTGATATATTTGAATAGTGTATCCTGTGGCAGTAGAATTCGTGGGGAGCGAGGCAGAACAGATACAGAAATATGCCGTGCAACACCATGAGGGGAATGTCTCAGTGTATTAAAATGTGTATCAGGTTTTCACAGCCCCCATGACATTGTTTTCCTTTTTTTCCTTTCATAACCTTACAGTTGAATAAAAAATATATATGTATATACATCTTTACTTCTTCAGCCGAATAATGATTCAAGAGCTTTCAGGTTGGCCTCTCCAAATGTGCTGTGAAATCAGGGCTGGCTCAAGGTCAGTGACAATGAGAAGTTTGCCTCAAGGCCAGTGTTAAGAAAAAGCCATCAGAGAAGACATTCAATATCTACATTTTAAGCATTTTCAATCCTACCACATAAGAGTGACATACAGTAACTCAGCCATGCTCTCAGTCGATTCTGCACACAAGGTTGTTCTTATGAAGAATACAATTCTAAAAAGATTAAGAGCCATAGATTTAAACTAGTTATTCAGCATAATGGCAGGGTGTAGAGTAAGGATTAGTTAGACTTTTAATAGATATTGCTCTGTAAGTGATCTTAAGAAAAAATATCCCCCAGCACACTGCCTATTAACTATTTTTGCTAAGTTAATCATTGATCATGACGTCACTTTTGCTTGCAGCATCAAAACATTAATTATGATACAGTATACTGACAAGATGGGGGATATTAAAGATAATATGAAAATGTAAAGTTTTTTTTTTTGCATGTGTCCCTAAAATGTAAAAATATTCCAATATCCAACAATTTTAGTACAAATAAACACCAAAAGAACAACATAGGCATTTTTATCACTCAATTTATAAAGACATATATGAATGAAGCTTTGATTTTAGAAAGTCAGGGACTAAAGCAACTGACATCAGTTTTTAAAGAATGCTGAATTATATGAGATATTCAGCAGCTTTCTGGCATCAGTAGATTAAATGAATAAAAAAATGTTAATGAGGATGGGCTGGATCCAGACTTAAGGCTAAACCATGTTGATTGCAGGGGAATCATAGTTAATCTATTGCAAAGAGTATAAGGGCTCTACTTACAAAGATCATTTTAATGCGATAGGGCAAGTTTTCACTTCAAAACTGGCCCTATTGCATTAAAATTTAATTTATCATATTTACAAAAAGCAAGAGCGGAGTGTAAAACTAGCGTCAGACTAAGGCCAGCTCAGACTAGCGTTATTGGTAAGTATTCCAGTGATGTCCCCATATACCCCTCTTTTCCTCCCCCTAATAGCTGTTAATAGCTGTAAAAGGGGGGTATGTATGGGGTGACCGTCGGAATACACAGAAATACTGCCGGAGTGTAAAAAAACTAAAAATAATAAAAAACATAGAAAATATAAATAAATATTTAAACTCACCTGTCCGGGCGTCCTGTCGGACTGCAACTGTCCTGGTCCCGGGATGGATACACTGCACATGTGCAGTGTTTCTCATGTCAGGACTTAGGAAAATCTCAAAGTGCCTAAAGAGAAGCTCTGCGCATGTGCAGCGTTTCTCATGTCCTGCGCATGTGCAGTGTTTCTCATGTCCTGCACATGTGCAGCCTTTCTCATGTTGGCACTGAAAGTCCCGATTGAGAGCTACTGCACATGTGCAGTACTTCATTCATGCATCGCATGAATGTGAAGTACTGCGCGGACCCGGCGGATCATTGCGGGACCTCGCAGGAGGGGTGAGTATTTGTAAATACTGTCAACGAAGCTGAAAGGCTCGCTGCGATAGTAAGTGAGCCTGATGCAGCTTCGTTCACAGAGAACGAGGAAGGTAAGTAAATAGAGCCCTTAGTGTTGAGAGGTGGTGTTTCCTATCCCAGCAGGTCAGTATCTGTGTGCAGTAAGCAATTCAAAGGTATATCCCTGCATGCAATGTATACAATTAACTTGACTCCCCCTGAAATCAACATGGTGTTGCCCAGGTGTAACTTTCCTCTCTTAGGACCTGATTCACACTTAAGAATCTTCTTAAAATAAGAACTTAAAGTCACTCCTGGGCAAAACCATGTTTTGGGCTGGGAAATATCACCTCTCAACACTAGTACTGTTTGCAACAGATGAAATATGACTCCCCTGCAATCAACATGGTTTAGCCCAGGAGTGACTTTAAGTTCTTATTTTAAGAAGATTCTTAAGTGTGAATCAGGTCCTTAATTTCAAGCTCCTTCTTAAGTCTGGATTCTGCCTGATGTCATCAACCCACCCCAATGAACATATCTAACACTACAGCTTATAGTGCTCAATTAACCAACATGGGAGCCTTGTCTACTGCTCAATTAACCAACATGGGAGCCTTGTCTACTGTAGGAATTATCTACAACCAGCCAAAATTAACACTGCAGCTATTACTGTCTCTATATATACTACATAGATAATTTGTTAATCAAACATGAGTAAATGTTTATTTTTATTTTTAAAATAGAAACACAAAATAAGACAGCACAAGACTTCCCTGAACAAATATTTATGTAGCTTTTAAACTTTCAACTTTTTTTGCAGAATAGTAATAAAAAATTGAAGATCATGAACATGGAATATGGCAAAAAAAATTCTCTTTTCAGCCTTGATGAATATTGTGTCTGACATTTGAATGTTTCAATCAGTTTTAGACAAATAAAGGTGCTATGTAGCCCACAATGAATAGAATTTCTCCTTTACTGTCTAACTCCCTCCAATAGTTTTGTGCCACCAAGATCTTTCAGCTCTTATTATACATATTTAAAAAAAAAAATGTTTTACGTTTTTTTTAAATAAATTAGAGATGAGTGGATTGAATCCTGATAAATACGACAGATCCGAATTTCTGGGTTTCAAGTTAAATGGAGGAAGGTCCCGGTCACCGCCAAATTCAGATTTGAAATCCCCGTTTTCCATGAAATATCAGATGTGGTTTTGGATTTGGCAGGAGGAGGTCTCTTGTTATTTTGGAGCCATTTTAGCTAGGAGAGTATATCAGAGAGCAATCTGATTCTGTATAGTGTACTGTTGTACACACATTAAATATGTTTTTCCAGCACTGTTTTAAAGCAGTAATAATGTGACAGTATTACACACTATGGGCCTGATACAGACTTGCTTCCGACACCTAATAGCTGCTAGCAGAAATTGGGTGTTTTTCTTGCACTGACAGATGTTACGCAATGGATTTCCTATGCTGGGAGATCCATCCATCAGGGCGTCATTTCAGATTTGCATACCTAATCCCTGCAAGGGGGACAGGGATAGGCCTGCAGTTAATGGAGAGTTGGCACGCAGTTCTGCACAAATCTGTGTTTGGACAGATGCAGATCCGTATGGACCTTAAGGTAGTAATAGTCCAGAACTCCGTACATGACAGGGGAGTGACAATGGGGGTTTACTTCTCTCTCACGTGCAGACTTTCAGACCTCCATGCGTATGGAACACTCACAGAGGTCTGGATCAGGTCCTATATTATCTATATTAGTAGCAATCCTATTCTGTATAGTGTACAATATAACGGGAAAAATCTATGCGCTGACCATAAGTGTACAGTTGTACACACATTAACAACCTTTTCCTGCACTGTTTTAAAGCAGAATTTTTCCTTGTCACTAATAGTGTTACACACTATGGGCCGGATCCAAACCTGTGTCCGTCACCCCTCTTATGCATACAAAGTGCAGGGTGAAGGGTGTTTTGAGGGGAGGGCATAGAGTGTAACTATGGCAGGACAGGGGGAGTGCATTGATGTTACACTGTGCGTTAGTACGCAAAGCGCAACATCGTAGGTCTGGATCAGGCCCATTGATACCATAGGGTCTCAATGAACAAATTGAACTCAACCATTTTTAGTTCCTGTATAAGTCTTGAGGGGAATTCGATTTTTTAGATCAATTTTTATTTTTATATAATATATCATTTTCAATTTGATATGCTTAAGGATTTATCCGTATTTAATTATGAATACTGATCATTTTGAGGTGTACTCCTGTCTATATATAAAAAATGCTAGTTAGATGGAATGTAGAGAGGCTGTGAAATACTGTTAGTATGGGTCTAAGATAGGGTTAATATTAGTGTTATTTTCTGTATAGCTTAAATATCAATCCATCAAATAATTGGTTGTGAATTGAACTGTTTAATGGTATGGTAAATGACAAGTAAAAATTATTAAGTTGGAATTGTAGTATTCCCTTTCTCTATGTATAAGCACCAGTCAGGTGGAGAATACAATTAATCAATTAGAGTTCTCTATGATATGACAAACACACAGCACTTTCTGAAGAAACCTGAGAAGGAGAAACACGTCAAAGGCTGTTTTAATTATATTTTATTCAGCAAGGCATTTTACCATAGCCAGTGAACATTGATATTCTCAAAATATATGCATCCTAAAATGGAAGAATACTCCTAATTACTAAAGAAATCACTTTGCCGAGGTACATCCTGGAACCAATTCAGAGGAACAGGAACTATTGGGAAGGTGAGGCTGTTTCATATCAGTGAATTCAACTGGCAGCACAGTGGGGCTGCTCTATGAAATCTGCTACACCGAACGGCGTGCACTATCCCTGCAGCAAGCTAATCGCTACTCACTTTGTATAACTACACTGTTCAGTTCCAGGAGTGGAAACATATATATGGTATAACTGGAGGATGGCAATGTAGTGTGAGTTATTGAAACTAATTATAACATCATAACTGATATTAATTGCATAAGCATAGTTAAAATAGTGATATCGGAAGGCAGAATTATTACAAGAGGATCAGATTAAAGCACTTTTTCATCATGGACTGTTTACAGGACCTAATATCATGCTCTAGTTATATGAACTTAAATTAATCTGCCTGATTGAAATACACTTATAAATCTGTGGATCAATTTTGATTTTTGGGAGTATACACCATATTAATATTGTATGGATTTGTTCTGAGAGCATTTAAACTGATAACATCAATATATATCAATGCATTGATTCATTAAATAGTGGACACTATTAAGTAGAGATGTGGCATAGATATTAAGGGGCCCCTTTAAAAGTCATCAGTACCTTGCTGGAATTTTATTGATTTTTATTGTTTATATGTTGTATTTGAATTTGTATTTTCATCAATTAAGATATTAATGTGTTGTTAATAAAGATTTATAATTGGGTGATATCTATAGCACATCTCTTATTCTAAAGTTTTTTTTACTTTTTAAGGGAATTGGTCATCCCTAAGGTGCTGCTGATAACACCCTGGTATTATTTGATTACAATACACTAACATCGCTGAATTTTGTATATAGGGATATCCCTAGAATACATTTTTGATCAATTAGCAAGGAGTCTGGATTTGAATCTGGATAAATGGGACTAGGCAGAGGCCGGCATGACTGGGGGTAGAGTTCTGCAGGACAAGTGTGAAACAGCTGCTTGATAGAAGTTGTCATATTGTAGGTTGACAGCTTAAAATAGCACTCGTCACAACGGGCCTGATCCAGAACTACGCTGGCCCACTGGCCGTAAGTACAGCCAGCGTAGCTCTGGTACACTCCCCCTGTCACTCCCCCTGTGTGAGCGTAGTTACACACAGTTACGCCGGGCTGAAGGCTACCCTAACTTCAGCTGGTGTAACTGTGTGTAACTACACTCACACAGGAGCGTAACCTCCTAAACCCAGCCCTCCCTTATTCATTAACCTCCCTCCCCCCACCTAGCTCCTGTAACTACATCGTAGTTAGGGAGCTGCCCGCCCCTTCATCCATAACTACACTGTAGTTACGGATGCCAGATCCATGGCTCCCAGAGCCATGGATTACGCCAGGCAACATGTGCCCGGCACATGCGCAGAACGGCAGAAATGCTGTTCTTACGCAGCCGCCCGTCGTATTTACTCTGGATCAGGCCCACCATGAATAAGTGCTGAGCTCGGTTTATAAATACATTGCAAACCTGACAGCTTACTTACAGTGCAGGGAGAGTGGGCACTGTAGCAGCTGTACTCCTTGCATGGATACCCCCCCCCCTAGTTATGTCCCTTCACAATGACATAACATAATTCTCAGTTAAAATAATTCTATGGAAAAACTTATATATCAACACTGTCCCCCATTACCCTTCCCATATTAACACTTTATAAATCCAAAAAAACACTTACTGGCTTGGACTTTGTAAAGACTACCTTATGTCATTCCATACGTCCTTAACATCTTAACACTTATTTGGGATGTCATTGCTGTTTTTGTGATAAACTGTTAGTTCATCACACTCATTTCCACTAAGGTCGACGAACAGGAGCTATATTGTTATTAACCCTAAAATAATAGATAAAAGCCAAATGAAAGCATTCCATTATGTGTCTCATATTTGCTTTAATTGCCTCATAATCTCCAAACAGTCCAAAAAATCTTAAGGAACATTTAATTGATAAAGGTGCAATGACAAAAACATGAATAACCAATAACCAGGTTTGCAAATGGGTTTAATAGTCAGCTGGCTACAGAAACTTAGGCCCACATTCAGAGTATCGGGCACATAACATATATACGTCCGATGTTTAGCTATTTTTACTACTGCGCATGCGTAGTCATTTTTTAACGTAATCTACTTATCTTTTTCTTACGTAGATTGCGTAAATGCGGTCTGAAAGATGTCCGGTACTCTGAAGACGGGCCTTAGTGACATTTGGAAATGACCAGAGAAGTCTGGTACTTAAACTGTTTATTTAAATATCAACAATAACTACATACTATATGGCTTTAATTCATTGATACATCAACCATGAATTTATTGCATCATTCAGTTATAATTACTGGTGGCAATATAGAATTATGAGAAATAAAATTAGACAAAATTACCTGATTGACTAATAAAGAGTCCTTGCTTTCATTTAGATCTTCCTATATAGCTAGCATGATCTATTGCTTTCATTGGAATAACTTATGACTGCCTGTATTAATGCATAGAGTATGTAGTCTGGTATCATTAGGAAGAAATGTTGCCTTCAAAACCCTTGATTAGCCCCTATTCCCTAAATTTCTAAATAAGACGTTGCATTAACTATTCATTTAGAATTCCTGTGATAAATAAGTAAAGTATAATGAAATGGCATTGGAATAATTTATCCATCAAGAATAATATATGAACTAGATAATTAGCTATTTCTCCCTCTGATATTCTCCCATTACTAGATTTATTTCATGAATCTGTTTGGTTGAATAAGTAAAGGCAATGTAATATTTTATTAACCTATGAAAATCAATATCTCCTTCTTGTTGTGAAAAATTTGTAGGGTTATCAGGTGACAAGAAAGTCGATGAAATGCAAAAAGTGAAAAAGATTATCTTCAGGGTATATTGACACACGTCTGGGCTACTTGTGCTTGACATTAATTATCAACCGACTTTACAGTCAGTTTTGATGATTATGCTTTTCAGCTTTGTAAGGCTCACTTTTAATTTGAATCTGAAATGCCCTTGAGTTTGATACCTTAACCTAATCACTGTTTATAGTACTGATCTCTGTAAAATGCTCAGGTATACTTAGTGACATTAATTATCAACTGACTTTACAGTCAGTTTTGATGATTATGCTTTTTAGCTTTGTAAGGCTCACTTTTAATTTGAATCTGAAATGCCCTTGAGTTTGATACCTTAACCTAATCACTGTTTATAGTACTGAACTCTGTAAAATGCTCAGGTATAATTAGTGACATAGGGCGTGATCCAGACCTACGCCCGCGAGCGTAGCGTATCATCGCCCGGGCGTATAAACTTTCACGCCCATGACACTCCCATTACGGCGGCTGAACCCTACCCTAACTTTTTCAAGCGTCTGTGCGAATTTTTGGACCGATACGCTGGTCGTACGGGGCTTAGCACGCCCATACTGTACAATTTAAATGGCTATCCCCGCCTCTGTGTAGTAACTCGAGCGCCCCTTGGGCGAAAAATGCGCTCAAAATACGCTCGCTGTACGCTCATGTCCTTCAGACGACCGGAAGTTGTCATACTGCACATGCGGAGTGCGTTTTTTCCCCCGGTTTTACGCTCCCGACCGACGTACGATCGCTTGCGGGCGTAGGTCTGGATCAGTCTGTCGGCCGTAATGGCTGAACGTACTTATGCATCTAAGCCCACACTGTATGATATAAATGCCTCACCAGGCCTTTCGAAGCATAACGGGTGTCGTATATATGGTACGCCCCTTCGTCCTGGTCGTAACTTCTGAGCGTGAGTGCGCAGAACATGCAAAACAGGGTTTTTATGACTATGGCGAGCGTAAATTTGCAAAGTATTCATTATAATACATCATCAGAGATGTAGCATGTACATTATCTTGTACAAGGCATCTAATATATTTATTATTTTAATCTTTTTATTAATAACTGTTTGAAACAGATTTTTTCCTAGCCAGTCACTAATAGTGTTAGTGACATGTGACATTTAGAACTTATCACGTTTATTTTTTCTGAATGGACTCATGTGGAGGTAGTAAAATAATATAGCTGTGTTCAGTCACTACATTGTACAAAGCATATCATAATCATTTCCAGTGCTCAAAGTGAGCCGGTATAAGGCGGTATGCCATACCGCCACTACTGTAAGTCAGCTGTGAAAAAGAATACAGCTGCTCACAGAATTTTCAGATTATGTGACGGCTGTATTTTTCACTCAAAGCGGGCTCACAGAGGTGTGTGGAAGCGGGTAGCTGTGCGTAACACTGACTGAGCTGGCTATGCTGTGCACAGCCGCAGCTCTGGTAATAAGATGTCAGCGTGACCTCAGGTCACGTGAGCATCATTAGATTGCAGAGCGCGCGCCACGGAGAAGCGAACAAGAAGAGACACAGGAAAGGTACGTTTTCTATAGCGTTCTTTTACAAGGCAGTTTGGGCATGGGGATTTGGAATGGGGGAGGGGGAAACCGCATAAGAAAGGGACAATGGGCCAGATCCAGAACAATGCTTGTAAGTGTACAGTATGGGCGTGCTTAGCTGCGTAACCGATGTCATACGTGAGCGGATGACATCAGTTACGTGGACAAAAGTTAAGGTATGGTTCGGAAAGCGGATCTCGGACAAAATATGTACATTCAAGGGGTGTGCCAAGGGGAGTGTATAGAAGGTATGCATGCGTAAATACGCTACGCAAGGAAACGTATTGCAAGCAGAGTTCTGGATCTACCCCAATAAGAGTAAATGGACACATATAAAAGTGGGAGCAATAAGGCTGGCTGGACACAGGTGGGGCAACAAAGCTGGGTGATCTCATAAAGAGGGGGTATTAGTCTGGCTGGACACAGAGAGGGGCAATAAGACTGGGCAAACTGAAGAAGGGAAACAATAAAGCTGAGTGCACACAAATAAAAATGGGGGCAATAAAGCTGGGAGGTCTCATAAAGAGGGTCTGTTAGACTGGCTGCACACAGAGAGGGGTTAATAAAACTGGGCAAACTAAAGGAGGGGGACAATAAAGGTGAGTGCACACAAATAAAAATGGGGCAATAAGGCTTGTTGGACACAGGAGGGACAATAAGATGGGTGCTCACTAAAATAAGAGGGGCTATAACACTTGCTGAATAGAGAGGGGGCAATTAGACTGTTTGGACAACAAGGAGGGGACAATAACACTGACTGGATACAAATAAAGAGGGGGCAATAAGGCTGGCTGGGTACATATAAGGAGAGGTAATAAGGCTGACTAGACACGTAAGGAATGGGCAATAAGGCTGATAAGAAACACAGAAGGAAGTTGTAATAAGGCTTGATGGGCACACAAAAGGAGGGCTAATAAGGTTGGATGGACAAACAGAAGGAGGGGATAATAAAGCTGGCTGGACAAAGAAGGAGGGGCAATAAGACTGACTGGGCACACAAAAGGAGGGGCAATAATGCTGCTTGGAAAAACAGAAGGAAGTTACAATAAGGCTAACTGGACACAAGTAAAGATTGGGGCAGTAAGGCTGGCTGGACACAGAAGGAGGGGCAATAAGGCTGGGTGGACACTCATAAAGAGGGGGCTATAAGACTGGCTGGACACAAAGAAGGAAGGGACAATAAGGCTGGTTGGACACAAAGAAGGAAGGTACAGTAAGGCTGGCTAGGCACCCAAAAGGAGGGGCAATAAGGTTGGTTATACTCGTCCATCCCTAGAAATGGCCCTGTGGGAGCTATCATTGTTTTTCCCTAGTGGTAACCAGATTATTTAATTAAACATGAAGGCCCTGATTCAGAGATTGAAAATAAGAACTTAAAGTTACACCTGGGCTAAACCATGTTGATTTCAGGGGAGTCAAATTTCATTTGTTGCAACAGTATTATAGTTAAAAGGTGATGTTTCCCAGCTCAAGTCTAATTAGCAGTTTAAAAGTGAAGCTGATCAGGTATCTGTGTGCAATAAGTAAAAGCAAAAATATATCTCCCTGCATGCATAGAATAAAATTAACTTGACTCCCCCTGAAATCAACATGGTTTTGCCCAGGTGTAACTTTAAGTTCTTATTTTCAGCCTCTGAATCAGGCCCGAAGTGTTCTGTGTAGAAATCATGACCCACATGACACGTACACAATGTGATTACTCAATGTTGACCTGTTTACTTTGCCAAACTTTGCCAATCTGGTGCTGAAATTTCCATACCACCACTTCTAAATTTCAACTTCGAGTACTGATCATTTCTTAATAATTTTAGTATTAACTGCTTGAAAGTATATTTTTTTCCCAACCAGTCACTAAGAGTGTCGCCTGTTGTCATGATGGATGCAGTCTTCGATCCAAAAATTGTATTTTACAGGCAGCTGAAAGCTCAATTTTAGCTGCCTGTATTTCATCACTACTATTGCTAAATTTTTATGAATGAATGGTTAAGCATGTCATTTGGCATACTTACAAATTCATTAATCTGGAAATTGCAGCCACTGCAGACTAGACCCACTGGACCCACCGCACTAGACATACCACACTGGAACAGAGGTGAGTACTAGGGTCAGGCTGCAGGGAAGGGAGTTTTAGGGTTAGGCTGCAGGGAGGAGAGTTTTAGGGTTAGACTGCAGGGAGGATAGTTTTAGGGTCAGGCTGTGGGGAGGGAAGTCTTAGGGTCAGGCTGCAGGGAAGGAAAGGTTAGGGTCAGCCTGTGGAGTAGAGAGGTTAAGGGTTAGGATAATGTAAAATGAGGGTTAGGGTAAGGATTAGGGAAAGGGTTGGCGTTAGATTCATACTACCATTCGCCACTGCCTGTTCGTCTATGGGAAGATCGATTGCTTTGCCTCGGCAAATGCCTGGGAGAGTACGGCACTTTTGAAAAAGGACCGTTCGAACGGGAGACCCACAACCATGTCACACATACACACACACTATATCCATTTGTAGCAAGCACTATTTGTTTTGTTATTGTTTTGTGTCAAAAAATGTAATCCATAATGAAGCAATATACAAAACAGAAGTTTTACCAGGAGTTTTAACAGGAGTATTACCTCCCCCCACCCACTCTTTTTATTTTTTTCGCAAGGTGGCACTGGCACACCTCCTTTTTCTTAAAGCACTAAGTGCCATCTTTAAAGACTGCATGTTGTGAATCTACTTACCTAAGTGTATGCAGATTGCTCAAATAATCTACTACGCATGCATTATTTCTTACTGTATATATCCACACCTAAGAAGCTTCTAAGGTGTAAATTAAGCCCTTAGTGAATAATACAGAGCAGATAAAGATAATTGACCCATTCTAAGATGTAAATACATATAGTATTTCATGCAATGTTATATTTCATTTATTGACTAGAAATACATGTTAACCTCTCATCTGAGGTGGTTGAGGTTAACACAGCAGAACAGTTTAAACATGCTTGGGATAAATATAAGCATATCATAAAACTGAGAGCATAATAGGATCTAGGTTCAATATAGTTTTAAATAAACAACTGGGCAGACTGCATGTCGCTCTTATCTCACGTCACTTTCTATGAATCTGTGTTATCCAAGTTACTTAAAAAACATATAATAATACAAAATATGTTATCCTTTAGCAAAAAAGTATTTAAAAATTAGATAAATGAAACTGTATGTTATCAAGGTTCACTAACTAACTTACTTATCATATACAAATGGTTTCTAGCACAATATTATTAGTCATCGAAAGTATTATCATCTCTATCTCTGCACTGCTAGACATGTAGTCTTTGACTCACATCAAAAAGCTGTATCATTTGTCAAACTAATTAGTACCAGAAGTTCTCAGCCTGAAAAGAAGAGACTTGTCTAGTGTAAGGAACAGAATGACCCTGTCCCTGTGAGAAATCAGACTTTGTGCTTCTTAAGCCATCAAAACTAACTACTTAATGGGCAGTAGTGTTTAAAAAAAAAGTCAAATTGTATAGTATTCATAAAAAATACATAACACCTTCAGTGCAAATTAATTAATAGAAGCCAAATCAATAAGAAATTACTGCATGTATGTCATTCACCGAGCTCAGTACCGGACCAGAGGCGCAGAGTCTAACCCCAAGCCAGGTATTCACCAGAGCCCCCTGATGGTAGGGATGGACTTGGCTGCAGGCAAGGGGCAGGTTGTGGCCATCTGGACAAGCGCACAGACACAGAGACAGTGAGGCGACATCCAAGGAGAGCAGGGGTAGTATTTGCAGGCAAAGGAGACACTGCTACTGAAGCTGGAGATGATTATAGCTGTGCTGGAACCAGAGGTACAAGTAAACTGGAGCAGGACTTGCAGAGAACCAGGATCCAGACGGAGTAACCCAGACAGGAACCAGGGAGCCAGAGCACATAAGAGAACTCACGAACACAGATCAGCAGGCTAAGGTAGCTGTTGCTTTGACAGTAAAATGTAGAATTAGACTTAAATAGGAAATAAGAAAAGCCTTAACCACAATAATCATAACAAATGGACGTGACTAAACAATACATGTGTAAACATTAAAACAATGTAACTAATGTGTCCCTGTGTGTTTTTTAAACTATAATGGTGGCCACCATGTAGTAACTAAACCTAAGGATCACGTATAGTGTAAATGTGTGCAAAAAATATAGTGAAGTATCGACTCACCATTTGGCAGTCATCCTGTTGCTTGAAGTTCTGTTCCCTTGATTGAAGCTGCTGCTCCGTTGCTTGAAGATGGTCCTCAGTCTTTTCTGGCTCTTGACACGTCGTCCTCCTGCTTCTTGTTCTGGGGTGCCACTGCTAATGATCATTCGGCCACTAGAGGTCCCCCTTTTATACTGACTATGACATCAGAGACACTAGAGGGGGACCTCTAGAGGCTGAATGGTCATTAGCAGTGGCACCCCAGAACAAGAAGCAGGAGGACGACATGTCAAGAGCCAGAAGAGACCGAGGACCATCTGTAAGCAACGGAGCAGCAGCTTCAATCAAGAGGAGCAGAACTTCAAGCAACAGGAAAAGATCTTCAAACAACATTTCCAGAACAGCTTGCAACACATCTAAAACTACTTCCAAGTCATCCCAAGACAGATGACTGCAAAACGGTGAGTCGATACGTCACTATATTTTTATATAACATGTCCATGCTGTGCCTTATAGTACTATATGTGTCTGCATGATAAGGGATAGAATGATGCTTGCCGATTTTGAAATGGACAATCGCCATGCTTTTATACATAAAATCATGGTGATTTGCACTTTTCAAAATCATTATTATTAATCGCCAGACAAAAGTGTGGCATAGTAAATGCCGTGATTTAAAAAAAAAAAATAGCGGCAAAATCGGCACAATGTCTGGTGATGCATAATCGCTGTGAAAAAACTATTTTAGTAAATGAGGCCCTTAGGGTCTGATTTACACTTAAGAATGCATTAGGTTCTTATGTATACGTAACTAGTAGCAAAGCAACTCCCTTGGCACCCCCTGGTTTTCAGGTTCTTAAGAGACTTATGAGTGTCATATGGCTCCCTTAACTGTGAATGACTGCATAACCATGCCTTGCTTTGCTCATTTAAATGCCTCCCTCCACCCAATCTTCTTATCTGCTGAGTTCATTATTCGCGGCACTCCACTTCCTGCGTAAGTTACTACAAACCTAGTGACTTAAGGTTTATAGTGTTGAATCACGGCATTTGCATTCCTAAGTCCAACGTAGATTGGGTATAAAAGTTACTACGCATGTGCAGAATATCCCTTCTTAAATATACGCACCTAAAACCATACAGATTCTTAACTCTGAATCAGGCCCTTAATTTCAAGCTCCTTCTTAAGTCTAAATCAGGCCCTCTGTTTCTAAGTGAAATATTCATAGCAAGAAACAAAGATATTGAGTGACAGGGGTAAGTATTAACAACAAGTATTCCTGCCCCATATGACTCACTAAGAAGTGTTCATGGTAACTGTTCTCATTAGGATGCAATAGATTTCAGTAACTTATACATTATCCACATAGATTCTACAATGTTAAAAGAGTTACTGAGAGAACTATATAAGCTAATTTGCATGAGAAAGCTTGTTTTCTAAACATTTGAAGCTAATGGTACTGTATTGTTGATAAAATTTTAGAATGATTTCAACACATTAAAATAAAATTATTTGATCTATTATTGCCTACATCTCAACTATAACATAATTGGTAATACAATAATATTTTAAATAATATATATGTATTATTTTTACAGTTTTACAATATGTTCTTTATTTAACTGCTTACTTTTAGTGGAACTATAAATAAATTTCACTTGACGTTTAACTTCTCTTGTGCTCATCTACATGAAGTGAGATAAATTAACTCAGTATTCAGTCAGTGTTCCAGCAGTAACATATCATTACTATTTGCATGACACAGTTATTTTAAATTCCAGTAAAAAATCCAGTATACACTACTTTGATTCCCTACAAATCTGCAGCATGGTCCTCCATTTGAAATGTGTAATTGTATTATTTGAAAAATGTCTAAATATATAATACATTTAAACAGATACTTGTGCAAACATGAACAAAGTATAACAACTCAAAAGCAAAGTGGTCATGTTTGTCTCCTTGTCTGTTCCCCATTTGTAAGCAAGTATTGTAAATGAACATAGAATAGAGTAAGCTAATCTTTGTAGTGATTTATTGCTTGAAAAGTGTAATCAAAGACAGGCAGTTAGCTAAGACAAGTTTGGTCTTTTGTCAGTCAGCTGCAGTGTTACCTACACTTTTCCCTAATTTTGGGAAAGGTTTAACTGAGCACAACTGCTCAGTTAAACCTTTCCCAAAATTAGGGAAAATTCTGCCATACATGGTAGGAAATTGCATGCATGGTGGGCCCAGCTGCTTGGCCTTTATTTACTTATCATTTAGCAGCTACCGACTTTTTGCAGAGATCAGACAATGAAGCTGACTTCACCCATTCAATGTCCTACAGCAAGAGTGTATGACTCATCCTATGAATTGTCAGCTCTATTGTCTAATCTCTGCTGGAAGTTAGAAGCTGCTAAATGGTAAAAAAAAAGTGTTAATGATTTTCTAAAGGGCTGCTATTCACAGGAAACACCCCTTTGGTGGTACAGTATACACCACATTGATGCAGTGCCTTCATAAGGATATCATTATATATCTGTGTATATTAATTTGGAAATGTTTCTGGGGGTATTTTGCAAAAAGCCTATGAAACAGACAAATAATGGACATTTTTTGACATTGTAACATTTCACAAATTGCTAATTTGTAACTAAATGTGTCCACTTTTACATATAATTCTGGCAGTATTTAACTATGAAAGAGTGACATAACAAGACATATTATCACAAGGTGTCACACACATTTTTACATTGTCGTACCTTATCACAAAATAGTAGTATAGAGTCTCTGAAAATGTCCCATTTGTCCGGGACAAAAATAATAAAACTGGACTCATTTGTATTAATCTTTTTTGGGGTGTTTTATTCATTTTCTGGAAAGCAAAGGAAACAAATCATATATTCTAATATGCTGTAAAAAGACAGTCCAATCTTCTCTTGGTAAAAGAACAATGTAAAATTTACTTATTTAAAATAAGAGATCAAAAAATACTTCCTAAGCCATTACAGCACAAAAATTCAAAAATTTTCTGGTTATTAAACTGCCTCCAATCTTGAAAGTTTGAAGTTATCAGCGATCAGACTAATCATATTTTACATGAATATTGTAGAACACATACTTAAGAAAATGTTTAGTCCCATAAAACTGCAGTTTAATTGGGAAAACAATTAATGCATTTATAGCTTGTTATTTTTGTTTATACATCGTTTGGACCTTGACAATATTTACTTTAAATATTATACCCTCACTAGCAGAATGTGATACTGTACAAATTTTAGGAGCCTCTCTTGTTGGTATGCTTCCCATTCTATTTGGCATTGTTGAGTTTTAACAGACATCAGATGATGCTAATGAGCTCATTAGTAGTGTCTGAAGGGATAGAAAAGCGCTTTAATAAGTTTCTGTTAAAACCAGACGAGTCAGCTTTCCTATATGAGCATTCATGCATTCCCAGTTTCTGCCTTTGTGCCCTGTTTTGATTAAAGAACACATAACATCTGCCCATGAACTGCATTATTTACTTCGCAATGCTAGAGAAACATATCAGAGCAAGCCCGGAAGATGTCTGTTTGTGGCCAAAACTGACACCAAATCAAGACTTTAATTTTATAGTTACTATGGTTCAGATGCTTAGATTTCAAATAATTTCTGAAAATAATTTGAGCTTTTACACAAACATATAAATGAATACATAAAAAGAAAACATTTCCTAAGTATTTTTGTGAAATAAAAATGACTTCTGTTTTAATTGTTGATTAAGAAAAATCCTTTTTGAGACGTTACTGAATTAAAATTGCTAATAAACTGAATCGATTTTAGGTAAATCAAAAGGTGTATTTGTTTTAATCATGTATTTGTCTCAATGGAAATTAACAACATCAAGATATATAGCTTAATAAAACACATAAAATTTGTTGTGTGTAATTTTTTTTTTGTTATGGGGTTGTTAAGACAATGCATCCAACAGTTTTATAAAGAGAGCAAGCACTGTCTGTATCTCATAACAGATACAAGTTCAACAATAATTGATTATTCAGACATATGACCAGCAATCAGTCAATGGCGTGGGCAATGGTTGGTATTCAGTCATGGCCAGTTGGGGAGTTGAAGACATGGGCTAGATATATATATATAT
>WWET01002754.1:153369-168792 GCA_011038615.1 Limnodynastes dumerilii | reverse complement strand
TGAAAGTAAACCAGGGAAAAATCATTGAATGTACTGAAAGTAGTCAATTTGAATTGCTTGTCTTATTGGCTTATTTAAGAGAAAGGTTTTAATAACTTGCCCCAACATTAAAATAAAATCAGTGATATGATTTTTTCTTTATAAGAATTGCTTTGCTGTTCTTCTCAGGAAATAAAAGAACTATTCAAGATAATGCACTACAGGCATTTTTCTTCCTAGTATCTCCCCAATACTGTACACTGGGTTTGGGGAGTATTATAATATTTATTTAGGAGGCTTAAAGTATATTAAAACAACATTAAATGGTGAAAGTAGCTGACAGTTTCAAATTATATTTGAATCTTGTAAGTGCACAAGAGATGGTGAAATAGAAATCTTTAAAAGAACCAAGGACCCCATAGGGCCACAGGACATTAAACAGCAGGCAGGGGCCTAGGCAGACATCCAGCAGGCAAAGGGTTAATATTTCAGGGTAGGTGGGGTTAGTTAGGATAGGGGGGGTGCAGTTAAAGCTTAAAGTAGGGGGTGGGGAGTTATAAGTAGAACTAGCTGAGGGGGAGTGGGCACTCGTCGCAGAGATTTCACTCTCCCTCCCTCCCTTAATGTTTAAGGCGTTATTATGATTTCTAACTTTTCCTTTACAGACGGAGCATGGTGGGGCGGTTGCGGTGGAGGTCTCAGCAAATAAAGTTTGGCGCTGGGGGTAATGTTTGCTGGGGGAAGCGGGGGTAGCTCAAATCCGATAGCAACACAACTATTGAATGGGGGTATCAGACCCCAGCGGTCGAGCCCCTGTGGGAACAAGTCAAGTGTCTTGCTGGAGGATCAGACAGGGGGGAAGGGGTGCCAAGGTCAAGGTGGATGACCTCTGCAGGTATTGGATTTTTGCTGGATCCCCACTGCTTTTGGGGTCACATAACTTAAAAAGTGACTGTCTTAGAGTCAATCAGTTAGGTTAATCACTTGGTTACAATTTACAATTTGGTTTAATCAAATAAATACCATGTTCCCTGGTTTAAACCCAGCTATCGGTGTCTGTCTCGTTATTTTATTTAGGTTGGCGTGAATGCTGGATGTTTGTTTGGGCACTATGCCGTTTGCTGTTTCATAGAAACCGGAAACAATATAAGCAATGAAAGGACTTATTAAAAAAGGAACATTTTCTAACAAAATACTGGTGCAAGTGTATTAAGAGTAAAAGAGTACATAGAGTCACATGTAGTCATGGGCATGGAAGGGAAATAAGGGAGTATAACACCCTGAACTGATTGCCTGGTCTGTTCATGGGTGGCCTGGATTGAAATAATACACATGTGAGGTTTGATGGCTGTTCTGCACATGTGCAGAGTGGCATTCTGTGTAGACCACGCAAGTTTGTCACTAAACTTGCATGTCTTGCATCTCAGACATAGATGTCTTGCATTTCAGACATATGTCTACCTGAAATGAAAACAAATAGAAAACTGTATTACATATGTGCATTCTAATTTCCAAATAATTATCTTGTAATAAACATTGGACTTTAGAATTTTTTTTTTGTGGTGGGTAGAATTGGGGGAATTTTATATTTCTGCAATAATCCTTTATTGGCAAAGAGGACATGGATAACTCAGGGTTTTCCTTTACTCAAGAAAGGATTTGTGGAATTGTGTTATTAAAAAGTTAGGATAATAAATAGCTTATGTGTTTTACATGATTGTGGCACCTTTGTAGGTATTGTTGATGGCTTAACATCATTAACCAATCAACAGTAAAATGTTAGTAACATAAGATAATTGCATGAAACTTCTGTGCAAAAAGTGTTCAGGTGCATAATGCAGCATCATACATAAGGGCTTAACCTAGTCCTTAAAGTACAAGATGCATAGATTGTCCTGATGTTACGTGTCGGCTTCCGGGGCATGGGATCTATGCTATCAAGGGGTGTTCACCAGGGCCCCTGATGGTGGGGCTGGATTTTGCTGTGCCCCAATAACAGGTCATACCCATTGAACCAGAATCGTATAGGAAGAGATAACCGACTAGAGGTGTACAAGACAGAACACCGGGAGGTGTATAGGGGAATTGCAGTACTGAGGTAGTGAGGAGTGAAATACCCTCTGCAGGTTGCCCTGAAGAGAGAACAGAATCTCAGACAGTGATAGTGCAGATGGACTACACAAACATACACACTGGAGATGACGGCAATAACAACAGTGATAGTGTAGTTGTACTACACAAACAGACACACTGGATATGATGACAAATATACTACAGTGATAGTGTAGTAGGACTACACAAACAGACACACTGGGTATGATGATAAGTATACAACAGTGATAGTATAGTTGGACTACACAGACAGACACACTGGATATGATGATAAATATAGAACAGTGATAGTGTAGTTGGACTACACAGACAGACACACTGGAGAAGCTGGTGATCTACACAGTGGTGGTGCAGGTGGGAAAGCACAATGTAATCAGCAGGCAGGCTGAGGACCAGCAGAGAGGCTAACAGGTGGGATCTATTTAAAGGGAGCGCCACATACCCATTGGCTGCTGATTGCACATGGCAAAGGACAGCTAAGGTAATCCCAGCTGCAGGATAATTATCCATGTTCCCTAGCAGGGAGAAATGCTGCAGGGGAAATTAGGACCGGAGTACCCTGCTAAAGCAAAGAGACACACTTACACGCTGCTGCCATATGCAATGTGTAACACCTGCCCACTGTACACACATCAAGGGCCAGATTTACTAAACTGCGGGACTGGAAAAGTGGTGATGTTGTCCATAGCAAACAATCAGATTTTAGCTGACATTGTCTAGTATGTAATAGGAAAGTAAGAGCTACAATCTGATTGGTTGCTATAAGCATCATCTCCACTTTTACAAACCCACAGCTTAGTAAATCTGGCCCAAGGTATATATTGCATTGCTTTCAATGCATAACAGGTCTCCATATGCATGCACATAGGCATGCAGGCCCATATAGAGTACATACAAATGTGCCATGCACAAGTACCTTGACGTTATCAAATCTGGATCCAGCTCAGGGTGTCAGAAAGTAATAGTTAATGCTATTCAGTGAATATGTTGGTTTTCAGTGATATAAGTGAGGTTTTGTTGCCAAAATTATTTATCAAAAGGCCTTTAAATTTCTGAATTTTTTCTGAATTTTTTTCCCATACAGGATTTTTTGTTTTGTCGGTTAAAGATTGAAAAAAAAAAGAGGTTATTTTTATTTCAAGCTTCTTTTTTTCCTTGATAGGGCTTCTGGTTGCTTAACTTCTTTGTATTCCCTGTAAACATAAAAAGATATCCTTCCTCTGACATAGTAGGACTGGCAGCTTTTAACCTGAGAAAAAAGCCATGTTTGGCAGCCTATGCAAAAACTAAGGAGAAAAAAATAATAGGTGAACCAATAATCTTAGTTCCCAAATAAGGGATTGGCCATATACTGGGGTTTGCAGTATTAGGTTTAATACAATAAGGAATTGTAACATAATTAGAGATGGATGTGTATCCAGATGCTCTTGTTAAGAAGCACATGTCTTGTGTGTTCTACAAAGTTGGTGCCAAGATATACTATGCTAATGAAAATAATGATTGCTTTTACTCGCACTATCTAGAGATTTCTGCATAGCCAATTGTAGCACATCATTTTTTTGCATTGTGTCTATAGTAGCACTGATGTAACTTAAATTGGACTACTGCAAAGAAAACAAAATCCTTTTAATATTTTTAAATGAATAAATTGTTAAAAAGTGAATGTCTTTGTTAATAAAATTTATGTTGCTAAACCCCTGATTGCTGAGTTCTTTTGCATACCATAATTATTATACCTTTGGAACCTTATAGAAGAAAACACACAGACAACTTTATGTATGTTAATTAATAATAGTAAAAATTATTATTATCCAACCTGGTGGCAAAGACAGCAGAAGGAAGCACCATAAAATTCTACTAACACCTCAGAAAAACGTTATCAACAAAAAACACTCCAACTCCACTACCAATTGGCACTACCCACTTAGGCAAGTCTGTGCCTACCTTAAAACCAGCCTGACTTCCTTTTCACTACATTTGACTGGTGCTAACAGCCCAGCCATTTGAGTGAAACAGAGCCTTTCCTTAAAACCATTCGCTACTTATAAACTTGTAAAACTATGGAGTTCAACTTCCCCCAAACAAAAATATTCACTCCCCATTACCATAGGATTGCTTGCACCTGCTTTCCCACAACAGCAGACCAGGTACCTAACACTGGGTCCAGCCACCAGAGTCACCTAATTAAACCTTCTAACAACTTATACAAAACTCCGATAAACGGGTTGATGCCTACATGTGACAGATGCATCCTTACAATATAAATGCAACATATCATACTTTACATCCTCATGTCGTACCACCTGGCCACCGATATATTTCGTCAATTTTTTAGCCACCCTGCTTACCTTCCTTCTCAATTCATCATGAATGACACTTGAACCAAGACCTTTCCTCACTCTCCACTGACCCCACTACATGCACATTTTTGATGATCAGACCAATGCATGTTAACAATCCCAGATCATTACCCTCTAAATGCACCACCAAGGCTTTAAGGATCTCCGCTGCTTTCTTCCACAATGCTAAAAACTCAGTCCACAGCAACCTCCTCTTACCTATCCACCACACACAGCGAACCGTCATCTGAAACATGCTTCATGGCTAAAGGGTGTCTAGCAGACCAACATAAAAAGAATGATCTACCACCCATACCTACAAAGGTCCATTCCAAGAAGCTACAACAAAGAATAAAGAACCAAGATTAAAACACGATACAAGAGAAGGAAAAAAATGTTAAAAAAATAGCAACAGCTAACCACTACAAAAAATGCAGTTTACCAATGGCAGGGGTGAAAATCCTAAAAGCAAAAACTCTGAGCCCATAAAATTGGACTATAATTGTAGTAAACTACAGTAGGTTGCTCATTTAATGGTGTAAACCTTGTAAACCTAAGGGGTATATTTACTAAGGTTGATTTTGCTCAAAGCGCCAAACTCCCGGAACTTTGCCAGCGATTATGCTATTGCCGTATTCACTAAAGGCAAAGTCCCGGGACTTTAGCCTTTAGCAAAATCGACCAGGCAAACATCGCTGGACAAAAATCATCCAGATGTTTGCCATATAAAAAATATAAAGCGCCCCACACTGTACCAGAAAAACATGTTAATATATTTGATATTTGTTTTTCTATGTCCCAAAGGCAAACGCAGCATGTTTGGAATGCTTAGCATGGCTGCGCTGATAGAGCTACAAGGCTCAGCATTGCTGAGCCTTGTAGTAATATCAGCATCAGCATGTTAAGCCTTCTAAGCATGCTGCGCTGTATCCAGTGAAAAAAAGAATAATACAGTGACAAAAAAAACATACAGAAATACATTGCCCCCTACTCTGTAAAATTATGACAGGAGGCCACACTGTTTTGTATTAAACTTACTGTAAACTACAGTTTGTTGCATAAAGTAATAAAATAATATTTCTGACTCACCGTTTAGCTGACATCATTCTTGGGAAGAGTTGCTTGTAGTTTTTTCTTTCTTTGAAGCAATTCTTCTCCTGTTGAATCTTGGCCCGTAGTCAGAGTACCGGACGTATAACATATACATCCGGTGTTTTTATCGATTTTTACTACTGCACATGCGTAGTCATTTTTTAACGTAATCTACGTATCTTTTTTTTACGTTGATTGCGTGTCTTTCAGTTATATATCCGGTACTCTGAATACGGGCCCTTGTCCGCTTGCTTGCAGAAGATGTTTCGGTACTTCTGGCACTTGCCCCGACCTCAGGCTCCATTCTCTTCTTGGGTGCCACTACTAATGATTATTCGGACACTAGAGGGAACCCTTTTATAGAAATTATGACATCATAAACACTAGAGCGCTCACTAGAGCCCACTAATGTAAATGATGTCATTATTTTCTTTAAAAGAGTGCCCTCTCATGACCGAATGGTCATTAGTAGCGGTGCCCAAGAAGAGGACGGAGCCTGTTGTTGGGGCAAGTGCCAGAAAAGGCCGAAGAGCAGAAGGAAGGACCTGAACATCTTCTTCAAGCAAGTGGACAAGATTCTTCAATCAACAGGAGAAAAATTACTTCAAAGAAAGAAAAAACTACAAACAACTCGTTCCAAGAATGATGACAGCTAAACGGTGAATCAGAAATATTTTTATTACTATATGCAATACACTTTAGTTTACAATAAATTGTAGGGGGTAATGAAAATGTTTATTTTATGCACACGTATGTAAATGTATTTCTGTATGTTTTTTTGTCACTGTATTTTTATACACTTTTTAAGGGACCAAAAGTAATGGGACAAACTAAACAATCCTAAATCAAACTTTCATTTTTTTAATACTTTGTTGCAAATCCTTTGCAGTCAATTACAGCCTGAAGTCTGGAACGCATAGACATCACCAGATGCTGGGTTTCATCCCTGGTGATGCTCTGCCAGGCCTCTACTACAAATGTCTTCAGTTTCTGCTTGTTCTTGGGGCATTTTCCTTTCAGTTTTGTCTTTATCAAGAGAAATGCATGCTCAATCGGATTCAGGTCAGGTGATTGACTGGGCCATTGCATAACATTCCACTTTTTAGCCTTAAAAAACTCTTTGGTTGCTTTTGCAGTATGCTTCGGGTCATTGTCCATCTGCACTGTGAAGCGCCGTCCAATGTGTTCTGAAGCCTTTGACTGAATATGAGCAGATAATATTGCCCAAAACACTTCAGAATTCATCCTGCTGCTTTTGTCAGCAGTCACATTATAAATAAATACAAGGGAACCAGTTCCATTGGCAACCATACATGCCCACGCCATGACACTACCACCACCATGCTTCACTGAAGAGGTGGTATGTTTTAGATCCTTTTCTTCTCCATTCTCTTCTCTTCCCATCACTCTGGCACAAGTTGATCTTTGAAGTCTCATCTGTCCATAGGACAGAACTGTATTGGCTTTTTTTAGATGTTGTTTGGCAAACTCTAATCTGGTCTTCTTGTTTTTGTCGCTCAGCAATGGTTTACATCTTGTGGTAAACCCTCTATATTCACTCTTGTGAAGTCTTCTCTTGATTGTTGACTTTGACACATATACACCTACTTCCTGGAGAGTGTTCTTGATTTGGCCAACTGTTGTGAAGGGGTTTTTCTTCACCAGAGTAAAAATTCTTCTGTCATCCACCACAGTTGTTTTCCATGGTCTTCCTGGTCTTTTGGTGTTGCTGAGCTCTCCGGTGCGTTCTTTCTTTTTAAGAATGATCCAAACAGTTGATTTGGCCACACCTAATGTTTTTGCTATCTCTCTGATTTTGATATTTCAGCTTAATGATGGCTTGCTTCACTGATAGTGAAAGTTCTTTGGATCTCATATTGAGTCGACAGCTACAGATTTGAAATGCAAATGACACACCTAGAATCAACTCCAGACCTTTTGCCTGCCTAATTGATGATGAAATAACAAGGGAATTGCCCACACCTGTCCATGAAATAGCTTTTGAGTCAATTGTCCCATTACTTTTTGTCCCTTAAAAAGTGGGAGGCACATATAGAAACCGTTGTATTTCCTACACCGTTCACCTGATTTGGATGTAAATACCCTCAAATTAAAGCTGAAAGTCTGCAGTTAAAGCACATCTTGTTTGTTTCATTTCAAATCCATCGTGGTGGTGTATAGAGCCAAAAATATGAGAATTGTGTTGATTATTTTTACAAGGTAACCTTGTATGCATAGGACTTGCTCTGGCCAGGTTCTTTAATACTGGATAATGAGAGCTCAGTCCCCACTGTTACTCGCAGTTACGATGATTTTTGCAGCATGTAATTATTTACATATTTCCCTGGCCTCTGTATATTGTCTCCACCTGGCCTGTAAACAGCTTACTCCTCTGCCTGCCAGGGGGCAGAAGCTTTACTCCACACTTCCGGTGATAGCGTCTGGTTTTCTGCATCTAGCCTGCTTTCTGGATTGTTAGCCTTGTGCTCTCTTGTACCCCTGTTTGTGGCTTTCCTTCATTCTCCCTCCTGTTGCCTTCTCTCTCCTTTTACCTTTCTTCCTCCGGTCCTCCATGATGCCTTGTCTGTTCCCTGGTGCTCTGCTCCCGGCTTGCGCCATCAGCTTTGTCTGTGTGTTCGCTCTCTGAGTGGTATATGTCTACAGCACCATTCTGTGTTTGTCATCTGTTAGAGTGAGTGGCTGTGTCTCTGATTCTTTCCATCTGTGTGTATCATCTGCCAGAGTGAGTGGCTGTATCTCTGAGCACTACCTTCTGACCCTGTCTGTCTTTAGCACTATTCTGTGTTTGTCAACTGCCAGAGTGAATGGCTGTGTTACTCTTGTGGGTTCCAGACAGTATTATATCCTTGGTTAAGCTCTACTTCCCTGTGGGGATTTGGGCTCTCTGTCTGTGCATTGTGAGTGCAGGTTCCTGCTTAAAGATGCAGCTTGTTAGGTATTACTGGGTATCATCACTAGGGGCTGTGACCTGTTGGGTGCCAGTAGCCAAGTCTATACTCACTATCAGAGGATCTATTGAATACCAGGCCCCAGTTAGACTCCACACCCTGGTGTGTAGTACCCAAGTACTGGTAACACCTGCAGCTTCCATGACCACCCAAATCCAGAAAGGATGAGTACTGAAATCCTCCTTATGAAGCACCAACACCTTGATACACCAGTGAAATACAGCCAAAAACTGATATGGTTAAAGGGGTTCCATCATAATGTGTTAACCATGAAACCTCTCCAGAAGGTCTCCTATCCACCATTCTTTTTATTTTTATAACCTCATAGGGCACAGCACTGCTTTACCAGCAGGGGCTTAGGACATCCATTTCTCTTTCCCCAGCTGGTCAGTCTCACCCACATGAATCTTGCTCTGACAGTTTCATCTCTATTGCAAACATTTTTGGCCAAAAGGTGCATGCCAACCTCAAGAGCGTCATTAATTCATTCACCCAAAACGTGCCTTTAATCACCATGGTGATTGCAGTGTGAAAAAGTAACCCCTCACAGTTGTCAATCGGAATGGACTTCTCATTAATGTTTCCAATATGTCAGCTGTAATGGACTTGAAACCATCTAGCTGCCTGGGTTTCAAGCTAGCTCAACCTTTCAATACCTCCACAACTAAAACACATTTTGTGACATTCTGAAGTCTCCCTAATCTAAGAAAGAATGACACATCCACAAGAGTGGAGCCAATTCAAGCTTTCAACCTTCCTCAATTGCTATGCACTGCCTACTTGCCCTATATGCAGTACATATTTTTCATGCTGTCTGATATACGCACAACGTACCTGGGGCCAGCTAATATACAGCTAATTCTACACTGGTTGGGCCAATCAAAGTGGGACAGGCCATCCACTAACACATTGTCAACACATGCTGCGTTCTAAAGGTGATACTAAACTCCATGTAGAGCAGCACTAAATGGTGTAGCAAGCAAATAGCAGGTGGAAATGATGACTGCACATTGTTCAAGAAATCAACCACCACTCTGTTCATTGATTATGCTGCGATCCCAGAAAATCTCCTTTTATAGCTCTACATTTCAAACTAAGCATAAGAGACCGCACCAGAACTTACTAGATGTCTTCTTTGGCAACACCCCTACAGGCAACACCACTAGTCCATCCAGAGGCTGGTGATCAAAGAGCACTATCATTCTTATTAAACTTTTGTCCAATTTGTCTTTTATTTGGGTGGGATATTTAAAATGGAAGCAAAGATTATGCTACCAATGTGGTGGCACATCTCCAACCATGGATAATTTAAAACCAAACTTAAAATCATTAAACAGAAAGCTCAACTCCTATCAGGAAAACACCTCCACCACTCCCCAAATTTGTCTAGATTCAAGGGAGTGGGCGCTTTAGTTAGCACCATGAAGGCCCTGCTGATTGTCACCTCCTTTTCTCTGTTGGGAACAATCTTTGGTTGGCTAGGTACCGCTACAACACATGCAGGCATGTCGGAATGGGCATTTGTTTCCCCTAGCATATGTGTCATTGATAACAGATTAGCAACGACCTGAATGCATCTGGTTCTGAAATCTTCAAAAGGGAGAGACCCTGCCTACTCTCTAGTCATCTGTTGCACTCCCAGCCATGCCAAACACATCTCTATAGCCAGGGTTTAAACTGAGACTACCATCTTGTTTCCTTCTAGCCTGCTAATCTTAAGACCTCCACATTATTTAATTGGAGTGAACCTGCATATCATGCACAACATACAGTTAACGTAAAATATTAAGGACTTTGTTTTGATGAGTCTCAAAGAAGAAGGCTGCAACAAAAACAATACTTTTAGTAAATAGAAGAAAGAGCTTCTATTAGCAGTGCTTAGCTTAATGTATTAAAACAAATCCCATGTGTTCAGCAGCTGTTGATAGTCAAGTGGTCAAACCAACTTGACTCAAAAACAACAAGATTAAAGGGAACTGAAATAAGAGAGTCCTTTAAACACTCTGGTAGAATATAAAAAAATATAGTGATACATCGTTCCAAGAATGGCTGAAATTATACATAGCAGATGATTAGTTTTCCTCAATATGCAAAAATACATCAAATACATTACTTAAAAAGTTTACAATAATCAACATAAATAGACATAAATAGGAGCACTAGCTTAGACCCCAGTCAGTGCAGACAATAAATGTAGTTAACACTTCAATAAATAGGTAATGTCCCGATCCTAATTCAGTAGAACTATCAAACAAGTTAAGATCGAAATTGTGCACAAACTTTTTAACTTGTTCTTGAATTCAACTTCAATAGGAATAGTTTACACTATAGTAATTTTGTCAAAGTATGTGACAAAGTATGGTATGTGGACACAAGTTATATATACAATGGTAAGCAGAATTATCCAATTAGGAGCTCCTAGGCAAAGTCCTATATTATTGTGATCCTGAAAGGCTTATTAATCAGACATAGATTGTAAGATGTCAGTGGTATCAAGACCACAATTTAATTGTAAACAATTAGAGTATTCAAAGAAACACACAGGAACAAGAGACCCTATCCAGAACTTCGCCGGATGCCATATTTATGGCGGGCATATGCATAAGATCGGCTGTTTAGCAGATCTGCGCATGTGCCCAGCAGATGTTACCGAACGTAGTTAGGGAATTTCTGTTGTCAGGATATGGCGTCCCTAACTGTAGTGTAGTTATGGTTGAAGAGGCAGGGAAATGAGGCAGGGAGGGCAGAGTTTTTAAGTTATGCTCCGGTCCTGACGTAGTTACGCCGTCTAAAGTTAGGGTAGCCTTAAGTCAGTGTAACAGAGTGTAACTATGGCAGGACAAGGGGAGTGTCAGGAGGACTGCATAGATGTTACGCTGTGCGTTAGTACGCACAGTGCAACATCGTAGTTCTGGATCAGGCCCAAGATCCAGTATTGTCTTGCCACTGCCAAGTTCAACAGGGTGATGATCACAGAACCACCTTTGATTTACAAGAGGGGCGTGGATCCCCGCTGAGAACAGTCCTGTTGTGAAAGGGCTGTTCTCTCCAAGCCAGTTTTGGACTGGCTGGGAAATTAATTGCTTTTGCCTCGAAGAAGCAAAACAATTGATTGCTGGAGCACTGAATATGGTGCTGCGAGAGGTAAGTAAAAAAAATCCAAAGCAGGAATAATCATTAGATTGGTGTCCACATTGCTGGGAATCTTTTAAAGTGCTTCTAACATGGAGATACATTTTCATTTGTAAAGAATTTTTTCAAGCCAATATGATTCAAGGTGTTTCAGGAGAAAATCTTAGTTCCCTTTAATCTTGCAAAATGCAGCATGTCATAAAGGCAATTGAAACAGGACCTGTATTGGTCCTCAAAGTATTTACCTTTTTTTTTCTTTGCTAAGTGCCGTCATGGAAGCCTCCGATAACACAAATACATCTACATATTGCCCCCTGTGTATGTGCTCCCATACAATAGGTCTTATCCCCCTGTCAAGGGCTGTGATGGTTGAGTTAACCATCCTTCTCCTCAATACCACCGCTGCAATCAGGGCTGAAAGGATTAAATAAAGACCAATTGGAGTGGTTTCAACTGTGAAAACCCTGAAAACTGCACTTAGATATTGCTACGCAACAGCTTAACTGAAAGATAAATTATCACAACATCAGAGCAGGAAACAGAAATTACTGACAAGACGTGAACTGTGATAGTACCCCCCTGTAGAATAAAGGTGGCCTCAGGACATCTTAGAAGAAGACCTGGGGGCAGGATTGAGTGGGTATTTCCTATGGAACTAGGGGCCTGATCCAGAACTACGATGTAGCGCTGAGCGTACTAACGCTCAGCGTTACATCATGGGACTCCCCCTGACACTCCCCCTGCCCCATCGTATTTACAATCCCTTAAGCCTGCTGAAGGCTACCCTGGGAATGTAAATTAGTACGATAACACCGCCCTCCCAACCTCATTACCCTCCCACCCCTACCCTACCTTTACTAACCTCAGCGTAGTAACGCTGGGGTACGCCCCCTCCAGCGTTACTACGCTGAAGCTATGGACGTCCGATCCATGATTTTTTTTTTCAGTAGCAATGGCGGGCAACATCTGCCTGGCGCATGCACAGATCGGCTTTTAGTGACAGCCAGCATAGGTCTGGATCAGGCCCTAAGCCACTAAACAAGGAGCATGGATATCATGAGCATCCTCCCAGGTTCTTTCCTCAGGACCATAATCTTTCCAGTCAGCAAGATACTGAATTCTCCATCTAGAGATCCTGAAATCCTCACATTGTGAACTCAGAGAGCTGGATTCACAGAAAGCTGAAAAGTAGAGGGATTGATGATTGATGATATGGAATATAGGGAAAGGACCTATGTATGTAAGAGCAAGTTTGGTGCAGGGTACACAAAGGCAGAGATTCTTCATAGAAGGGTCAGTAATGATGTGGGGTGGCATTTCTTTGGGGGGCCACACAGCCCTCTATGTGCTCGCCAGAGGTAGCCTAACTGCCATTAGGTACCGAGATGAGATCCTCAGACCCCTTGTGAGACCATATGCTGGTGCAGTTGGTCCTGGGTTCCTCCTAATGCAAGATAATGCTAGACCTCATGTGGCTGGAGTGTGTCAGCAGTTCCTGCAAGACAAAGGCATTGATGCTATTGACTGGCCCACCCGTTCCCTAGACCTGAATCCAATTGAGCACATCTGGGACATCATGTCTCGCTCCATCCACCAACACCACGTTGTACCACAGACTGTCCAGGAGTTGGCGGATGCTTTAGTTATGTTATGCTCCGGTCCTGCCGTAGTTACGCCGTCTAAAGTTAGGGTAGCCTTTAGCCAGTGTAACAGTGTTTAACTATGGCAGGACAGGGGGAGTGTCAGGAGGACTGCAGTATGCACAGCGCAACATCGTAGTTCTGGATCAGGCCCAAGATCCAGTATTGTCTTGTCAAGTTCAACAGGGTGATAATCACAGAACCACCTTTGATTTACCAGAGGGGTGTGGATTCCCGCTGAGAACAGCCCTGTTGTGAAAGGGCCGTTCTCTCCAGGCCAGTTTTGAACTGGCTGTGAAATTGATTGCTTTTGCCTTGAAGAAGCAAAACAATTGATTGCTGGAGCACTGAACATGGTGCTGCGAGAGGTAAGTAAAAAAATCCAAGGAAGAAATAATCATTAGATTGGTGTCCACATTGCTGGGAATCTTTTAAAGTGCTTCTAACATGGAGATACATTTTCATTTGTAAAGAATTTTTTCAAGCCAATATGATTCAAGGTGTTTCCGGAGAAAATCTTAGTTCCCTTTAATCTTGCAAAATGCAGCATGTCATAAAGGCAATTAAAACAGGACCTGTATTGGTCCTCAAAGTATTTACCTTTTTTTTTTCTTTGCTAAGTGCCGTCCTGGAAGCCTCCGATAACACAAATACATCTACATATTGCCCCCTGTGTATGTGCTCCCGTACACTAGGTCTTATCCCCCTGTCAAGGGCTGTGATGGAAGAGTTAACCATCCTTCTCCTCAATACCACCGCTGCAATCAGGGCTGAAAGGATTAAATAAAGACCAATTGGAGTGGTTTCAACTGTGAAAACCCTGAAAACTGCACTTAGATATTGCTACTCAACAGCTTAACTGCAAGATAAATTATCACAGCATCAGAGCAGGAAACAGAAATTACTGACAAGACGTGAACTGTGACAGTACCCCCCTGTAGAATAAAGGTGGCCTCAGGACATTTTTTTCAGGCGCATGCGCAGATCGGCTTTTAGCGGCAGCCAGCATAGGTCTGAATCAGGCCCTAAGCCACTAAACAAGGAGCATGGATATCATGAGCATCCTCCCAGGTTCTCTCCTCAGGACCATAATCTTTCCAGTCAGCAAGATACTGAATTCTCCATCTAGAGATCCTGAAATCCTCACATTGTGAACTCAGAGAGCTGGATTCACAGAAAGTTGAAAAGTAGAGGGATTGATGATATGGAATATAGGGAAAGGGCATATACGTATGTAAGAGCAAGTTTGGTGCAGGGTACACAAAGGCAGAGATTCTTCATAGAAAACCATACTTTGTCCCCAACATTAAACACAAAAACAGGACTTCTCCCATAAAAGGCTTTCTTATAGCAATGGGAGGGTTGTTCTAGATTTCTGTTTGTCATAGCCCAGATCTCAGACATATGATGTTACATGTTGCTTGCTGCTGGAACCTCAGGGACAAGTGTAAAAGAGGGAAGGATAAACATCTAACCAAGTTCTACCCAATGGTACATATACAGCCTCAGGAACTGCTCCAGGTCCTGGGTGACTTTCTCTATCTGTCTGTTGGTTTTAGGGTGATAACCAGAGGAGAATTCACCACGTGTAACTGGAAGCCTACCCGCACAAATTGTGACTACACAAACTTTAAGTAGACTGTACAGCCCTTCACTGCAACAAATTATGGCCGTTCACCATTAATATCCAGAACCATCAATGCTAAATGCTGTACAGTATGAGTGTACAGCAACTTTATTTTTTTTTTCTGGGAAGCGGGGTAATTAAAAGTCATAATTGTAAGAGCATATAAATATCACGCAATGCAGGATATTTACTTAATGCAAAATAGATGAAACCAAGAATGCAGGTTTAAAATCAGTGGGCAGATGTCAAAATATTGAGTCTGGAGCTGGACCAGTGAAATGTGAGTTCATTTAATGGAGATGCAGTGTGCCTAACAGCACTGTACGATAATCAATTCTGAAAGTGCCAGTTAAATACTGTATTTTCACAGTGAGATCCCGATTCCTCAGAAGGAAAAACTGCTAACAAACCTATGTACAATAATAATATTATTGACCACAAGGTGTAACTCACCCTACATTAACACATATCATACATAATACAGATATACATGGTTATTGTATATTATTTAATCCCACTAACATATATATATA
>WWET01002754.1:140060-150707 GCA_011038615.1 Limnodynastes dumerilii | reverse complement strand
TTCTTCGATCTATCCCTGCTGCTGCTCCTGTGTGTCCATCACTGCATGCTTTCCCTGATTTGTCCCCTCTGCTCATTTCTGTGTCCTCTCCACCGTGTCTTCCCTGATGTGTCCTTGTTGCTCACATTTTGCTTCCTCTGCTCCATGCTCTGATTTGTCCCTGTTACTCACAAGCTTTGTCATTAACTCCATGATTTCCCTAATATGTCCCTGCTGCTCACACTTTTGGTCCTCTGCTCCATACCTTCTCCTATCTGTCCCCACTGCTTCCTTCTGTGTATTCTGCTCTTTATCTGTTACTTTCCCAAATTGCAACTGTTGTTTTCTGCTGTGTCATCCAATCCTTTGCTTACCTTGTCCCTGCTCCTACTCCTGGCTTTTTCTGTGATCTGTTCATTCTGTTTTTTTCTCTTTCTGTCTCTTAGCCTATCTCTCAGCTGTCAGCTGTTTTCTCTCTTCTCTTCTTGTCTTGATTTCCTCTTCTGTGATTCATATTGAACCTGCATCTAAGGTAAGCAATTAGTAATAAGGTTGACAATTAGTAATAAGGGTTAGGATTAGTAATTAGGGATAAGATTAGGGATAGTTTTAGGATTATTTTAATGTTAAATACAGTACCTGTCGACATTGTAATTTTCTATCTGAAAATGTCAGATAGAAGAATGATAATTAGTCGACCCTGCTGTAGGCACAATTGTACATTAACAGTAAAAATAAACATTCATAAATAAAAAAATAATAGTAATTATATGCTACTGTCTGTTCAGCATGAACACAGCTTTTCGTCTAACTCCTTCACTTTGATCCTCTCAACATATCATATGATCAAGGTAACAAGTGCAATGTACCTCATACACGTTGACTGAGAAAATTTCCTTCAAGCTGAGACAATAATTGATATATTGTATCACAGGCCCTGTTGGAGTAGTCATTTAAAGAAGATTCTCAGTATGCAGAACTGGATACTTGTACCTGAAATCCAGCTGTTGCCAACTCATAGAGCTAGAGCAAACTAAACAGTGTTAATTTAAATGATTTCTCATTAATACGTTGATTGATTGCTGTTCCAAGGTTGTAATTTTAATGTTTAAAAAGCTATTGAATATTTTATGTATGCCTAAATGTACAATATATGTGCTATCTATAAAAGAAAATGTATCCACATGAAAAAGCAATTTCCAATCTTGAAACAAGATTTATAGAAACCAGTATAGCTGTAGTCTTATTGCTTGCATGAAATACGGCAATAAGGATTGGATACAGAATGGATTGCATCAGAAAATGCACACTATGGGCCCGATTCAACTCACCGCAAAGATGAAAATAAGTGTGAAGTGCACCTATTCCCATTTATTATGGTAATCAATATTTGTGAATTTTAATACGCACATCTATGAGGTGCGTATTAATATGCGCAATGCTAATTTGCAAATATTTCACCGTGACCAGACATCATGCTGAATTGAATCAGGCCCTATCTGTGTGTTGTGCATATAATCCAATATGCGTTATCTGGAGTTCCAGTGTTTAGACACATCCAACATGATCCAACAGAGGGGCAATAACAAATGGAAGAGGTTTAGTATTGCAATGTATATTAAGGGCATGAAGGCTGCAAGATCCTCATTTCCAATCTGTTGCCATGGGGGGATGTAGAGGAAAATTTAAGGCAAGGAACATCTCGTGGAACTTACGCTCGCATGGATCCATTAATATAGCTGGTGTCTGCTATCAGATCCCTGCTGTCTTAGGTAATATGTTGGAGTTAGTGTTGACCCATAATATGCTCTATAGTATAACAATATTTATGTCAACTAATGCATGTGAGGCTTTCTACATCTTTTTCAAGCAGTTTCAGTATGCAGAATCCTAAGAAACATTATTTGTGGAAAGGTAGGCATGTTTCATACTCATTAACCACCAATTCTCCAACATTCTTTATTTATTTGTTTGCACAGACAGCTGGGTCACAGAAAACCAACCCTGTGTGCAACAGTCAAAGTTGCCTCTTGCCCCCTCACCACTGGAGTCATGCCACTGAATTAAAGTTGTGACCACTTCCTAAATGGATAATGTAGTTATAAAATGGCTGCATTACATTATTCATCTGCTTAAATCTTACATGGGAACAAAAAAAGCTAGTAAGTGCACTTATACTATAAGGTAGATAACTCACATCCAAGGTTAGAAGAGTACATAGCTAGCTAATAAAATGTAAACCTGCCAGCTGGTGCCTTCTCCCATATTAACCACTGGGACCCTTGGAGCACTGTTAAAATGGAAAGTGGAGGAGGAGATACATTATCAATAGTTCTACATTTATATATTTAACATTAGCAATGTTTTTGGGTATACTCCCCTTTGTCAAGCTACAGTCATGCCGCCAACTCATAATTAAATTATATGTCTCAACGACAGTTCTTATGCCCAATTGTAGCATCAGAACAAAATGAGGTCCCTGTTCCAGGCAATAACTTGGTTGGGCACTGACTACCCAAGATTACCCCCAGAAACATAGTCCAGCATATTAATATAGGCTTAAAAAATGTATGTTTGTATTTTGTCTTCAAAATGAGAACACATATTCAGTAATGAAAGACACTATCCTCTAGATTCCCTGAGTCATGAGAAAAACATGAGTGCATCATCTATTCACCTTCTGCAGAGCATCTAATGTACAACTAGTTGATCATTAACCCTTAGCATTTAAGGAAACTGCAAGTTGTTCCTGGTTGTGAAGAGGTCATCTCTATATTAATGTAGATGTGTTAAGAGGATATAAGGGTAAGATTCACATTCATAGGTAAGATTGTAAATCAAATGTAAAGCTCCTATTATGACAGGTAGTTTTTCATTAAAACAGAAACCTTCAGCATGCTGTAATGGGCAATAGCTAATAGATTTCCCTATGTGAGAACTCCCTAGTAATTACATAACTGCAAAACTACTCCCCTGCTGTATAATGTCAATGGTTAGTGGCAAGGGTGAAGCGACAGAGCTATAAATACACACTAAAGAGGCACATAATGAGAACAGGAGTGCATTGGCAGATATTTAACAAGGACATAGTTTAACCCCTTATTGACAAGAATGTCAGCAATGTCTTTTTTTTTTACAGTAAAGGTATTTTTAGACACATGGGTAATAGCACTGTAGGCAAGAGTTAATTGTACTTCAACACAAATCTGCAAACAGTGTGAATCAATCCAGGATCCTTTCAGACTGTTCAAAATGTATTGACAACATCTAGAAGATGCAGCTATTTTGTAGGCTGAAATCCGTCACAACATTGCAGCCAATAAATTTCATAATCCAGTGATTTCACCTCACAGTAGGTACCTCCTATTCTAACTTGCAAGCAACAACTGTGGTTAGATATTTAAGTAAGTTGACTATGATGTAATTAAATATGTAACCCGCTGCATTAAAAAAGACATATCTTTTTCTGAAGACAGAACTCAATAATACTAATGAAGCTGGTATAGAGGTCTCCTCACTGCATTGTCTGTGTGTGTATGCAACTTAAAATAATGACAGTTTGTCCCAGTTAGTCCAGGAGGTTGGGAGGCGGGATATTCTTTTGCTGCTGCAGAAGAATTACCTAAGTTGTGTATGACAAGAAGAAACTCTTCATTAGGGTTTATTAGGGATGGGTAAGATTTTCCAATGGTTAATATGTCAACATATTTATGCAGTAAATGTTGATATAGACATTCAGTCTACATATTTAAAGTGGTGACATTTTGACTGACACAGAAGTAATGTCGACAGTCGCAATATCAGCATTAAAAGGGCAATGCTAGTAGCTCAGCAGACAAATTACATTCTCAAAATAGTTAATGTTACAAAAAAACACACACACAAATATGAACTCCACTCAACACCCACCACACACATTAGCCTAGGGCACAAAAAGCATGAGGTTCCCCCTGTCATGAATGACACACCAGCCTCAGGTTGTTCGGCATGTGCCTGGATTCCCTAGGGAGCTGGGTCTACATAAAAACTGTGGGGCCCACTTTCCCCAGGGGTGTCCAGCCCTGTGCTAAATGCACTAGTGCTCTTCCCACTATATCCCATTCATTAGTATCATCAGCATTAAAAGCACCACGTGTCAGACACATGCAAACCGATATAGGTGAATCAGTTGCATTTATAGCATGCAAATAATGTAAATACGGTTACTGGCACAGATCCAGAGCTACGTCCGCTGGCGTATTTACGCTAGCCGGAGACGTAAAAATGCTATTTTGTATGTACTGTGCATGTGCACAGCAGATGTTACAGCACGTAACTCTGAACGTACATAACATCCTAGTATCAAGAGCGTAACTACGGACGAAGTTGCATGCCAGCCAAACGATACCCGTAATTTCGCTTCGTAGGCGGGGTGAGGCATTTAAATCGTATCAGTATGGGTGTGCTTAAGCATGCAGCCATTACGGCTGACAGAAGTTACACTTGGAAAAGTTAAGGTAGGGTTTGGAAAGTGTAAAACAGCAAAACTACGGACGGCCGAGGGGATTGCCTGGGGGAGTGCATTGTAATTACGATAGTGTAAATACGCTACGCATTGACCTGTAACCCGAACGTAGGTCTGGATCTACCCCATAGTTCTTTATATTGAGTGTTGTTGTCTATATAAAAAATTGGAGTCTTATCCATTAAAGGGGATAAGACCATAGGGGCTGTCTGACCACGGAGGAGCATTTACTCCCAGCCCAGACCATGATTGGGCTACCTTTTGCGGGCCAGCAAATTTTAGCTTCTCAGTATGCATGTGAGGCCTGCTAAATGAAGGGTTCTCATTCCACCTGAACCTTTTCACTAGCCTTATAGTAGAAATCAAAACTGGATGCTCATTAACCATGGTCAACATTGATGGACATTGTCCAATTACTGTCTCTTATTCCCTATCTGACCCTCCAAATTATTCAATTCAGGTATTATACCAGACCTGGCCAACCTGGGGCTCTCCAAGTGTTGTGAAACTATGAGTCTCAGCATGCTTTAGTTGCATAGGCATAGCTGATCCCTGATAAAGCATGCTGGGATTTGTAGTTTCCCAACACGTGGAGAGCCACAGGCTGGCCAGGCCTTTATTACGCCTCTAATATATCTTTATTTTCCTTGCTAATAATGAATGTCTGACTAATGTACTGTGATAACCTCAAGCAGGTGCCCTGATCTTTGTATGTTATGTGATCTATGTAGCCCAGTGGCTATTATCTTTGGTGGGTACCATTTACCCAGTATGGAATCAGGTCAGGTACCACTGACCAATCCAATTCTAACCTCATTACCTTCTCCTTAATTCCCTCCCTCTACCCCATTAGCACACAAACTCATTATCTCTTTAGCATATTTGCTCTGACTCATGTTCCTTCCCTCTTGTATATTTGTGACCTTACAATGCAGATAAAATCCTATATTACATATTTTGTAATGATTTTCAGATCCATATTTTACATGCACCATTTGGTCCCCAGCAAATAAACCCTCTGCCATCTGGTATCACTCATGGTTAACATACAAATATTTCTGAATGCTGTAACTCAACCCAGTCACCTCACGTGTCACCAGACAAAAGTTCTTATACCACCAGTAGTACATGTAATACTGTTTGAGAACCCATGTGCTAGCCTAATGATTAAGGACCACTTATATGAACCCTATATGACCAACCGGAAGGTTTGCCCAGAGGACGTGGATGGAGGACACCTGTACATCTCTCTGTCCCATACTGAGCTGTCTTTGGTCGGATGAGTGGGCCACCAGCTCGATTTGATCATCCATCCTTTGCACAACTTGCTGTACACCACGATGTGATGGGCAAGACAACAGTGGTTAGATAAAAACCACCAAGGCATTGATATTACCTAGCAAATATCGGACAGGATTCTAGTCTCTACCTGTGTGTTTCTAGAAAGAATAGAAGAATGGAGAAAGGTCTTCTTCTGTTCCTGAGCCATAAAAAAAATAAAAAAACAACCAAAAAGCCACATGAGACTACAGGTGCATTCCTCTTATTAAAGCTTTTACAGGAAATGTATTTGTTTTATGTTCGGATATTGTGCTACAGTTTACTGAAGCATGTAACAACAATATCGCAACCGCAAAAATCAATCCAGGCAACATTATTATTTTGGAGCCGGGTCCATTGAAACACAAACGTGTTAGACGGCGGTCTGGAAATCAATAATAATTTCAGCTTCAATTTTGAGCTGGGAAACCTTGGTGAGATTGGCAGCTATCGGAACTCCTAATTGTCTTATTGACTGCTCTAATATAGACCATTTGTTCTTTTATTTGAAAACCCAAAAACTGAGTCACAATATTGGCATTCCAATGTGTGCTTAGTCTACCAAAGGGTCCCTGGTGCTTATACATAGGGAAGGTAGTGATTTTGTGTGTGAGCCAATCATGACCTATGACAGTGTAGTTTATTCAGTACTTGGCCACAAGACACTGGTTACATCATTGAATGCAAAGTGTCTTCAGCTTCTTACTGTAGAATTTATATGATGCCGTCACATAAAGATTGGTTCAGTCCACACAATGGCTGCCTCTAGTAGTGAAATAAGCAAGTGGTGGCCCCAGGTGCAACAGTAAATTTTGGGGGCTTCCCGTCTCCTTACTGACATTGCAAAGTGAAGATAACCTTATGCAAGTCCAGTGCTGCATGAAGCCCGGGGAGCCCCTAGGCAGCTGAAATCTCGGGGCCCCCCTCACAAATGATCTCCTAATACGTTTTTCATTTCACCAACCAACCATTCCAATAAACAATATTCTCTCCATATAAAAATCTGCGATCTTCAGCCACTGTAATGGACTTTAATAGGCAAACTTTGGGGTAGATCCAGAGCTACGTATGTGAGTGATGTTACGCTAGACGCTAGCATAAAAATGCCCATTGGTACTTACTGTGCATGCCCGCGGCAGATGTTACACAATGTAACTCATAGCATATGGGCCAGTCACGTATCTTCAGCGTAACTACGAATGAAGGGGCGTGCCAACCATATGACATCCGTAATGACGCTTCGGAGGCGGGGTGTGGCATTTAAATCATACAGTGTGGGCGTGCTTAGGCTCGTAAGTACGTGAGGCCTATACGTATGTCAGTAGTTACGCTGTGTAAAGTTAAGGTAGGGTTCGTGAAGAGTAAAACACCCAAAGTACGTACATACAAGGGGAGCGCATAGTGAATACGCAACGTACTGGAAACATTTGCGCCAAATCCTGTCATCCGGCCTGATCCAGACTTAAAAACGTCAGCTAATTTACGCATGAGGCATGCGTATATCTGGCTGTGGAGACGCACAACATGTGCAGATGTTACGCATAGTAACTCTGATCGTACGTAACTCCGTACAATAGGGCAAGACATCCCTACGCAAGCCGATTATATGCATTGTGGGCGGAGGGAGGCATGTAAATTGTACAGTGTGGGCGGGGTTAGGCACTTACGTATGACAAGGTGATACGTACAACCAGAGATATGCAAGGAAAAGTTAAGGTAGGTTTCTGAACACGTAAATCAGTCTGGAAGGGCCCATCGTGCTCAATTGAATCTACCCATTATAATTGGGAATTGTGGGAGGGGTTACAGATCTGAGCGCAAATCATCATGCATCGCGCAGGTCGTATAAGCATTTGGAAAAGTATACAAGCTACGTGCAAACAACGCGATTATGATGCATAGCATCCGGGCACACAGCTGCTAAGTGCAATGGAGGAGCTACATGCCGAAACATGCTGTGTATGTGCAAGGCGGAGCTTAGATGTGTTCTGGGGCTGGTGTGAAGGTTTGGACATAAACAGTGCATTTTTTACTTTTGTGTTCAACTCTGGATCGGATGCACTTTCTTGGGCACGTCCTTACTGTACACCCCTTTCCTCCTTCAGCCCGGATAGCGCTCAGATCTGAAACAATCCGTGACTGCGTGCTCTTCAGTACTGAGCATGCGCAGTAGAAAATGACGTCACGTCTGCTGCAATACGCTCACTGCCTAAGGGCCAGATTTACTAAGCTGCAGGTTTGGAAAAGTGAATGTGTTGCCCATAGCAACCAATCAGATTCTAGCTCTCACTTTCTTTTTACATAAAAGAGAATGTCAACTACAATCTGATTGGTTGCTATGGGCAACATCTCCACTTTTCCAAACCCGCAGCTTAGTAAATCTGGCCCTATGTCTCCTGACCAATGTTCTCATTTCTCTGTGTGCAGTCGTTTGCCACCGTCACCTGTACTTGAAACGATAAATCTTTTCAATTTGATTTGTTTGTGACCTGAGCTAAGAAATAAAAAAAAACAGTTCTGGGGAATAATCAGGGCATTCTTACATTACATATATCGCTCCAAGTAACTGTAATACTCAACGGTATTCCTTTATATACATGTGCATTTGTTATTCCTTATTTATAGCTGGCACATATTGCTATTTTCCTGTTCTTGCTGATAATGCAATAGAGGATTTAATATACCGATCATCATTTTTTTTTCTCTCAATTCCCTGGATAATGTGTGGATAGAACATCCTGTAACAGATCTGTTACCATGTTCAGTTATTAGTACATCAGCCAGAGTTACCATGACTTTTCTGGAGGTTACTCTGACTGTACGATCCATCTTGAACTATAAATATATGAATTACATAAAATACGCTCACAAAAAAAAAAAAAAATCTAATAGAGAAAATGTCATCAATAAAAAACATCATGACGGTTTGACCCATGAAATGTCACAATAACATGACAATTAACCTCAGAAAGGTGAATATTATTTTTTTATTTCAACTCTTTACGCTTGACCTTCATTATTAACAGCTTGTTCCACTACATCTAACATCATCTTTAGATCATTTATACTCCTATGCCCTTGAACTCTGAAAAAGGTAATGGAAATAGAACTAGTAAAGATTTTTTTGTTCAAAATACTGCCAAAAAAAAAAAATCACTTCCAGAAGTATGCTAACACTGGACCTGATTCAGACTTAAGAAGAAGCTTGAAATTAAGGATCTGATTGAGAGATTGAAAATAAGAGGGTAAAGTTACTCCTTGGCTAAACCATGTTGATTTCAGGAGGAGTCAAGGTAATTGTATTCTCTGCATGCAGAGAGATATCTTTGAATTGCTTACTGCACACAGATACTGACCAGCTTTACTATCACACTGTTATTTAGACTTGGGATAGGAAACATCACCTCTCAACTCTAATACTGTTTGTTTCAAATGAAATATGACTCCCCTGCAATCAACATGGTTTAGCCCAGGAGTAACTTTCCTCTTCTAGGGCCGCATTCAGAGATCCGTTTTAGCGGCGACTTCCATGCGTATTTTTAGGTACGTTTTAACTGCGCATGCGTAGTCATTTTTTGTACGCAGTTCACGCAGACTTTCCACGGGGATGTTCATTATGGACGGATGGAAATGCAATGCGGGCGGACTTGTCAAGCAGGCGTAGAGAGATACGCACGGAAGTCGATCGCAAATATACACACCTAGGAATTTAAACAATTAAAAGGCGGGGGGAGGCATTTAAATGAAGGGAAGTGGGCACGATCACAAAAATACGCCCACACCTAAGTTAATGCTAGTCTATGGAGGCGGAAGTCTCTGTGACCTAGGTCTAGAGTGGGGGGGTGTCAGGGGTTTGAAGGGGTTTGGCATGCTCCGTAGGTGGGTGTATTTGCACTCCGATCGCACCACGGAAGTCTGAATACGGTCCCTAATTTCTAGCTCCTTCTTAAGTCTGAATAAGGCCCACTGTGGTTGAGTTTTTGGGCCTGATCCACAGATAAGAAGGAAATAAGCTCACACGGATTCACAAAAATACACAACTAAGTGGCAAGTGCACTCCCATGACACCCCTCATTCTCACGGATCTTTGCTGACTTCCGCCTCCATAGGGCTGCCTTAACTCTGTACATTTATTTGTGCGGATTTTGCTAAAGTTTGTGTGGGCTTTGCAAACCCCGCCCATTCAGCCCTATTTACATGCCTCCCTCCACCCACTTTTCTAGTGGCACGCCCCTTCTTATGGATCTCATTAGGAACCGTGTTGAACTCCACACATAAAGGGTTTCAGTGCGTAACATCTGGTGGCGTATGCACAAATCGCAACATAAATGCCAAGATATGCACCCGACCTATATATATACTGTATTTAGGTACATTATTAAGTGTGAATTCTCTTCCTTTGTCCACAGTGGAGTTCTATTAGCGGATTTAGACCATTTCCCAAACACAGCACTCTACCTTAACTATTAAGCATCGACCCCACGGAAAATGGGGCTGGAGCATTACTAAGAATTGTTTTGTACTGCCGAGTACACAAAGTGAAAGGGGGAGAAGTTTAAATTGTACGGTAAGGGCAGGGTTAATCCCTTATACGCAGTCCTGATTTCCACGCTGTCCCTATTTTATGTCAGAATATTAAGGGTTCTGCAAACAGAACCTTGGATCCGTATTGATGAAGTTTTCAGACTTAAAAAAGTCTTCAGAATTACGTTCCCTGATTGTGGAAGTCAGGAGAATATCTGGCTTTGTGCATACCAAGTGTTCCACATCGGATCTCGTGGCGGATGGAACTTCGTTTGGTACGCCTGGAGACCCATCCGACAGGACAGCAGGGGGGGGGGGGG